>JBCJKH010039139.1:0-18143 GCA_039877255.1 Loriculus beryllinus
TCTGCTTTCAAAAGAAATGGTATGGTGAAAGAAAACATTTGACAACAGTCAGAAGCAGTTGTGTATTAGCACTTATCTCCAAATGAGAGAAAAACAGGCTATTGTTTTAACGTGCTGGTGAGTCAGGCCCTCAGCTGCCACTAAAGGACTTTGCAAATTACATGTGTTCCACCTAGGCAACAATCAGCATGTTTTCATTTTGAAATGACTGCTATGGGGCATCCCCAAGGCTTCCCAAGAAGTCAGGTAAAATGTAAAATACTTCTATTTTTTTAAACCACGCAGTATTTTTCCAAAGTGATAAAAAGCTCACTGTGTAAGTTTCTCTTCTGAGGACATACGATCATTTCAAGTGATGGAGGAGGCTGAAATCCTTTAAGGGCTCTTTCAGCCTTACTCAGCAAAAATATTTAGCCTGCTTGCAACTCAGCAGCTTGGAGAGAGGCAAGCCTTCACTGTTCAGGGGGCTGAAATAAAAGTTGTTTATCAACAACTGCTAAAGAAAAGGAATGGGGAGGGTGGAGGAAGGATGGTAGTTCTCAGCTGGAATTAACAGTAATCCTTATCAGACATGAAACCTAGCTATGCTAAAAAAGAAAAACAAGGTACAGCTACTCCATACTGAGCGAGCAGAGATTTTCCAGTCAGTAAGTCATTCTTCCCAAGGAGAAAATAAAAGAAAGGAAGAGCCAAAAGAAAGTGTTGCAATGGCTGCCTCAAATATGAAAACAAACTGTTGAGGTCATATTTATTCTAAGGGAAAAGAAGTCTTTATTAGAAGCACTAGAGCATAACAGAAAGATACCAAAACTCAGTTCAATAAAATCTTTATTTTAAAGACAAGAATGCATTTGCTCTTTGTGTGTCCCCACGGAGGTTATACAGCCAAGCTGACTTTGGCAGAGATAGCTGATACAAAAAGCAGGAGTTCTGAAGGGAGAAAAAAGTATCTTGTTTAGCTGGGCAACGATCCAATGAGCAAGACACTGGAGGCTGAAAGTTCACAGCCGAAGAAGCTCAGGTAGAAATAATTTATAGCAAATTAAGTTAGGTCATGATAATGAAATTTAAAGACAAGTGGGACATGATTTATTTTACTAAGGCTTGTTCAAAAGTGAAAACCAAGCAGAGCTAACAGAAGAGCTAATTTAGCTCTAGTTACAGGCAGTACTGGCACCGAGATAAACTTAACCTGACATATTTGGAATGAGGAAGAGAAGAAGAACAGGATTAAAAAAAATAAAAAATTAAACTATTTTTCCAAATTGCAGGAGAGAGCAGGGCAAATTTGGTTCTGGAAATCATTACTACTTGTTTCCTGATTTTAAAACATCCTGGCACACAGCCCTCAGTGGACACATGATGGAAATATCTGATTCCAAGTGTCTAGAAGGGATGGATACTAACACCTGCACTGCAAAACCCCCGCCATCAAGAAGCAGGAGGGAGGATGGAAAACCCTAATGGGAGTAGCTCCTGGAACAAGTGCAGCTTCCTTGCAAGTTATTAGAAAGCGGCAGCTACGGTAGGAGGGATGCTGTTATCATTGAGGTCTTTGCAAGTTACCTCAACAGGTTATCTAGTGGCAGCACAGGGTTTGGCTTTGTTTGACAACAGATGCAGTGCTATTATGTCCTCAGTTGTCCCTCCTGCCACCCACCTGCTTCTCCCTCCTCATGCGGTGAAAAATGGCAGATAATGAGAAAAAGAGCGAGCCACTTTATAATGGATGAATGCAGCAGTTTGTGGGGGAAGGGAGAGGGGGGAGAGTAATGAAAAAGCATTAATATTAAAGTAATAAAGCTTGTGGCCATTTTTCAGTCTGAAACACACGGCACCATAAAACAATGCTTAAAGGCACCCACTTCTGTTCCAAACCACCTGCATGCTAAGGCACCCTGCTATTATAGCCCAGAAGTTTTCTGTGCTATTATAGCACAGAAGTTGTTTACTACCAGTCTCATTTCAGTCTGATTCCAGGGAGACATAAAGGTGAATTTTTTCACTTGATGTAAAAGCCCAAGTAGCCTCAGGTTTTCTTTGGTATGCCAAGCCCTGCCAAGTCACCTGCAATCCCTATCTGGTCACTAACCACTCATTTCTGACAAGATTTATGAGCAAGGGGAATCTGTCCCCAGTGCATGACACACATACACCCTCCTAAATCAAGATAGTCTGACTCTCACAGCCACCACAGAGGATGCAGAGAGCATGTGCTGTTGTATGGAAAGCAAGGAGACTGCAAGCTGGCAAGCAGCTGGTTAGCCAGGGCATGAGCCTCAACAAGCCCTAAAAAGCTATTATGATGGGTCACTTCACCTGCTTTCCTCTTCATTAGGATATACAAATTCTCTTTTCTCTTTCCACCAAAAAACCTGCTACCTTGCAAATAATCATTCTAAAATTCTTCAGAGTTGCAACACTGAAATGCACTTTGGCATATGCAAACACCTTTGCAAACAGGGAGAAGTGGCCAAATCAACCATCAGCCCTGGAGCTATCTTACAACTTCATCTACAATGTTAACCCACAAAACCATCCTTTCCTATTATGAAGTTACTTTCATGGTTGCATAAACAACTGCATTAAGAATGAGTGATCTCATTTAATCATTGATTAAAATAATTGAATAAAATAATTGATTTTAACAGCTGCCTTAATATGGCAATCACTTATTTATAACAAAAGAAATACTACCTTCTCTTAGAATCAATGTTAGTAGTAAGATGAGAGAAAATATTTTCTATTTTTAACCTGCTAATAATTGTTTTAAAGTTATTAATGTATTCCCCAGGCAAAATTGTACAGCCTAACTTTACTCATTAAAATAAGATATGGCTCAAATCTTGAGGGCAGATGAAGAGAAATGAATAAATTATTTTACATCCTTCTCCTTACAGTGCATTCTTTCAGTTAAGTCATTTCTTATTTCTGCTGTGGTTTTCATAGCACTTGTATCAAAGGTGTTATTGACACTTTAATGGATTTTTTAATATTATTGGAACATGTTTTTCTTACTGCATTTTATGAAAATTTTATAAATAATTTTATAAAATATTACTTTTAAAAAATTAAACAATTTGAAACCCAGAGACAAAAAAAAGTATAAAGCATTATACAATGTATAAAACATATAATGTGAACATTTTAAATTAAAATACAAAATTCATATAGCACTAGTATTTTTCAGTCTTACTGAAAAGATGGTATTTTTTCTTCAATCAGCTCAGCTTTCAATGGAGCTTTCAGTCAGCTCTCCTCAAAATGAAGAGGAGGTTCTTCAGCGTACTAATGGATACAGCCCCTTACAAACTGGTGAACAGGACGCTGCTTGTCTGGGCTTGCACTAAAGATCTTAGTAATGATGTGAAGCAGAAGCTCAGATGCTTGGACAGAGCCTTGGGTGACATGGGTTACTGGGAGGTGTCCCTGCTTATGGCAGGGGGGTTGGAACTAGATGATCTTAAGGTCCTTTCCAACCCTAACTATTCTATGATTCTATGACTCTTTGATTCTAGGATGTTGTATTTTTACTTAGTCATTGTGTACAAAAAGAAACTAAGTAAGGAACAAAAATGTTTGTCTCATCATTTAGTTTTGAGTAGGGGCAAAGCATCTTTTTCCTTCCCACATGTTATCTCAGAACTCTGAGGTTGTGTCTTGTTCAAGGAGTAGTATGGAGATATCAGGGTGGATTTAAAGGGTGAAACATTTTGTGCTTAGTGTCATGATGTCTGTATTATCAGTGTATTGAGGGGAATTTACTTCAGATTTGCCTTGGTTTAATTCCATGACCTGAGTGACCAAATGGGGCATGTAATGTGTACACCTGAATGCTGCGATCTTCGAGTTTTATTTAATCTGTAAGAAATCAAGACTGTACGTTTCAAGACTGTTGTTGTTGGATTTTTTTTTTTATTTTTTTTTTCCCTCCTAGATTTTCCTAATAAATGAGCCGTCTGATAAATAAGCTAAGTGTAACACCTGGTGCAGTGTGCAAGGTTATAGACTGATAAAAGGGTACTAGAACAGTTAACCAAACCATTTATATTACACACGCAGACCACAGATAGTGAAGTTTCTCAAACACATTGTCTGTGCTTTGTACAGGAATGCCCAGTAGGACTTTCATTGTAATTAACACAAAGTATGGAAGCATGTCAGACAGGAGATTAGGGAATTGTGTGACAAGCTAAAGCATCATTCAGGAGATCAAAGTGCCTTGGTAAAATTAAGATATCAAGGATGCAACAATTGGCATGGTGAGTGACTCTTGCAGCTTCTCTAGTTATGCCTGGCAGTAAATTGTAGAGTAAAGAGTAACATACACAATTAGAGAAATGGGAATATATAGCAGGTCATTAGAGCAAAACTGATATTGTAAGCTACTTCATAACCAAAAGATAAACAGATAGTCAAATTTATTCTTCACATATCTGGTTGGGCAGCTAAGACTGGTTATATACGTGCATTTTAGTCAGTTACCCGCACCTAAGATATTACTTTAAAGGATTATGAGATAATTTTAGTGACTTTTGGTGCTGATATTTTATATACAAATAATGAAATTTCTAGAAATGACTTGAAAATATGTTGTCTTGAACAGCTCAAGTGGATGTAAAGTAAACTGGAAGCAAGATAGTAGAGCACCCTTATGTGGAACAATAGTTAAATATCTATTTCCAAACAAGTCTACTAAATAGGCAGAAAACATAGATGACTCACAACAGTGAAAAAAACACCCAAAACAATCAAAGCTGCATTTTTGCCAAAGATACAGAAGTCCAGATGAAACTTTGTATTTATTATTTACACACACTTTTTGAAAAATCCAGAAGCAGATATGGCAAATTATAGAATTCGGAAGCATCAAAGCATATTGGAAAAGGACTGACTTCTCATGATCAGTTAAAGACAGAAGAAATTATTATATATAGCCTGAATAAATGCCAAAGATAATTTTATTACAATTAGATGCATCTGCACATAAACCCCAAGAAGACTTGTCTCCCATCAACCTGCAGTTTAAGAGAGTTTCAGTATGAGGAAAAAATGCCGGCCGAATTATACTTAGCTCTAACAGAACTCCACTAGTGAGTTGAAAAGAACAAAACCAAAACCAAAGCCAAAGAAAACAACACTGAGAAGAGAAGAAATTAAGAGATTTATTATTAAAGGACCATGGTGGTATTAGACGCCAAATCCTCCCATGAAGATATTTAAGAGCATTAAGATATTAAATAAAAATACTGTCAAAGGTATACGAGTATTTTAGATGATATGACCAACATGTAATATATAAATTAAACTTTCATTTCTAGTTTTGAGTTCCTTTGAAATATGCTAGCATGAAAGCCTTGGAGGAAGAAATACTCTTGCTTGCCCACAGAAAAGATACAGCACTTGCACTACCAGGATATTCCACATTACCATCATCCATCTCTGCAGAGACTGCTTAGAAAAACTAGATATTGTTCAATCACCATACTTTGGTCTTTCATGACTTAATTTAGATGGTCCCTGACAGAAATTGGGGTACTGGGATAAAGGAAACTTATTCCACTTCCCTTAATTTAATGCTTCAGGAGAGAAAAAGGCACTGTATTTTATTAATCCTGCTGGCTAAGAAAAGAAGTTTTTAAAGCAACAAGATTTTATTGGTCACACATTATGATTTCATTTTTTATCCTAGGAGCATGGTTCAGCAAATTACAATGGCCTCTGGTCAAAAGTAAAGAAGTCTATAAATATATCGGTATGAAAGGACACTCAAAACATCAGAACAGATTTTCAAGTCCTAGTTATTAATCCCTTCATTCCAGCATAGTTCTTTATTGGTCTCCTAAGACTGCTCTTAGATCAAAAGATGAAGTCCTTTGATGTGAGCAGTTTCACATTCTACATATTCTCCTGATCTCTCTTTCTTTGCTGGCCAAGCTTTTTCAACTTGATCTTCCTTTCCCCAGTTTCCTGCAGTCTCTTCATCTTCCCATCATAGGCCACTGCTTCACAATATTTTCACTACTAAATCTAACTCCTTATCTTTACCTTCTCTTCCTGCAAGAGTACAATGAATCCATTCTTATAACTTTATATAGTTTTAATTTATTATAATATTCATTCATTATCATTTATTATAATAATCATACTTATAATTTTCCCCTCAATATCCAACTCAATAATGCATTTCTCCTGTCACTTTCCTTTTTTCTTATTCTCTCCATGGTAATTGCTCTACTAAACTCTCTCTCTTTTTTTTTTTTTATCCATCTCCTATTGCTTGTTTTATCTGTCATTCTCAAGAATATAAGAATAGCTGTACTATTTGATGATCAGGATCCACTTAAATTAATGCTGAACAGAGTACAATTCAAACATGTAATGTTAGTTCACATGACTGTCCCAAATTCAATAACTTTTAACCTCAAAAGCTTGAGATGGGGTGAGTATCTGTAAAACAGAAGCCGTGTACTTTTGCAGAAAGGCTGCAGCATTGATGGGAGATTGATTAAAATTAAATAGTTTAAGTTTTGTTGGCTTTGGGCTTTTTTTCTTTTCGGTTTTTTGTTTTTTTTTTTTTTTTTTTTTGGTGGGGTTTTTTTTGGGGGGGGGAAAGGGTGTGCTTTGGGAATATAATATTCTTTTATTTTTCAGTCAGTTTTGGCACTCAGTAGTGTAGACACATATGTGTGTGACATTAAATTAAAATTAGCAAATTTTCACACTCCTATCAGTTACTATATTGTTGTCTCAAAACAAAATTAACATGCCATTTCTTTTTAAAACAAGTGAAGAGTCCTTAGCAGGGAATCAAGACAAGGGAAAGTAGAAAATCTGACACATTTTTTGTCTGTTTAGATAAAATCATTTAAATCTGCAAGTGGTTTGAAATGCACACCCATCCATGAATATGAAAAGTTGCTTTATTTCCTTTGATGTTCAATGGAAATGGTGGTTTGTGAGCTCTATCTCAAAGGTTTTCAGGACATATTTGTTTATAATTGCAGCAAGAATCTTCCACATGGTTAGGCTAAACTAAAAATGCGCACAATACGAGCAGAACAAAACCAAGTATTAAAACCAATTTATAGTCCAGTAATGTGGCTACCTATCACCCATGTGGCTACCTATTGCAACATGGGAAGTTACATTCACTTTCTGAATTTCTCTCTGAAAATTTCGATATTTGTCTGAATGTAACTGTTCTTTAGGTAGAAGTCTTCAGACTTATGTCATAGCAACTATTAATATACTTTGCAAACTTACTGAAGTCAGACAAACAGCTGTGAATACACCTAGTGCATTGCCAAATGCTTTTGCTGAAATAATTTTTCTTGTGGTCTTCAAATGCTGTGAGTGCAGTTAGTACAATTTAATCTCTGCTCAGAATAGATACAGAGCCCCGATTTGTGAGTCAGATTTCAAGCTCACATGGTCTTTAGGCATCTGAATTTTGCCTTTGACAAACTTACTACTAGACTGAAGACATGCACAGACCTTAAAATAACCGTTAACACCTTAAAAGCATCAGAGGCATAAGCAGATGAATGAGCCTCTGAAAAACAAAGTGTGAGCTTCTTCCATTTAACCTGTATTATAAATGCGAGGATTCTTAGTTCTCTGTTATTATCTTCACTTACACTACCTGGGAGAATTTCTCTTTTACCATCAGGTAGGAACATATACACAGAAATGACAATAGCTGGCATAAGCTAATGTTCACAGTCCCATACCTGAGGGTAACTTATTAGCCTACATATTCCTTAATCATATCAGAAAAATGTACTAGAGTTCCTGAAGATACTGAACCAAGATTATACTCCCTCAGGTTTTGCACTTTAGCAGTACATACCAAAGTGCTGAAGACACAGCATATAAAAAATGGAAAAGGTAATTACTCCTTTTCATCAAGACCATTCATCTTCAACACTCTGCTCTTTCCCTTAGCACCGTCTGTAAATATACTTCAGAAAGGTAGCCAGCTGCCATAGACAATCCAGAATATTACAAGTAGCAATGTGACTGAAGATACAGGATTACCGTCATGATCATAAAATTCCTTCCATATTAGCATCCATTAGCATACTTAGATGAGGTCATCTCAAGCTGGTAGCTGTAGATGTTCCTGAGTCTTGGGAATATGAATTGGTGGTAGAGTAACATTATATACATAGGTGTGCCTGTGAATACATTGACAAACATGCAGAGTTACAGAAAAGAATAACATAGCACAATTTCATGCTGTTTGGAGAGAGCGCAGTTTTGCTTGACAGGATGGTGATGGATTCATAGAAGATGTTCTCTCCTGCAAAAGTTGGAATAAATTCAAAGCATTTCAGAGCTGCTGGTGCAGAGAGAGTTTTCTTAAAGCTTAGTTGTTACTCAGTTTTGACACTCAGTTTGGGGAGCTGGCTACCTATAACCCTGACCCTTGCCCAGGTGGAGGTATTTATGGAATTTCTGGCAAAGAATGTACTTTCAGCACACTTTCATTGTCGAGAGAGGTAGGACAGAAAAGGCAACATTCATTCTTTTTGGTTTTGGTGGGAGTTAATAAATTTTACTTGCACAAGTAAACTTCTCAGCATTTCTTACTCTGCTGTAGACAGTTCCTACCTCACAAGGATGGTTCGTGCCACTGAAGGTAAATTGAGCTGTGCAGGGGTGTTACAGAGGTAAAGAACTGACAGCAGAAGCAGTATCCAATGTCCTTATTGAAGAACTGAGCATCCACCCAATTAAGCCAAAGTAAACAAAGCTATTTCAAAGTCCTCTCTGCTCAAAAGACATAAAAGGAACATAAATTGCATGAGTATAATATTAAGATGTTAAAATCACTAATATTTTAAATCAAACTTAGAAGACAGGCTGTGCAAACAGATGTACTGTTTAGAATTTTAAATAGAAGTGGCCAACAGCCCACAGAAACAAAAGCTTAATTTGATATTTTTTCAAACAAATCTGGAAGAACAAATACTCTCAAACACATAGATATTCTCCAATGTGTTTGTTTCCCCATTTTTCAAGTAATGTTACATGTTTTCAGGTCTTATTCAACATCATTTATGACAGTATTTTTTAGATATTCCCTTTAAGAAAAATCATTGATAGACTATTAATAGTGAACCTAATTTTAAATCTTAGGTATTGCTTGTGTATTTTTCAATAGTCTCCATTCTTTAGTATAGAAGTAAGTCCAAGAGAAAGAGCTGTGGAGGAAATTGCATATTATTTCTACTCTATCCAAAAGCAATGAGCTATCAAGCTTCAGAAATCTTTTTCTAGGCTGAAAAGGCAATATTCTATCAACTAATAACAAAAGACAGATTTGATATCCCTTGCATTCATTCCTTTGTGCACAGTAGCCTATTCTAAGCCAAACACATCAAATTTTAGCACATAGGGTCAGTTGGTGTTAGTGCCAGCAGTCAGCTTCCAGTTGGAGAATTGGAAGTTTGTCAGGGCATGGATTGGAGCTCAGAGGATCTGCCAGCCCAGCCCAGCCCAGCCCAATGCCACCCTCAAGCTGGTGACAAACATTTCTAAATCCTGGCATTGTCTTCAGTTTACCTCTACCATGAAATGCAAACATCACAAAAGGGAGCCCACATATATTTCGCTGTTTCTTAAGTCAAAGAGAAAAGAGGAGAAGCAGAGGCATTAGTATTGATAGAAATGATCCAAATGGGAACGGATATTTTAAGGCTTAAAGATCATTGAAAGGTACTTTTTTTTGTTCTTGTTTTCTTTTTAAAATGGGACTTCTATGGTATTTGTTTATATAACCTTGGGTCCATTCTCTGTTACTGTAGTTTGCTGGTGTGTTAAGGAAAAGAATCAGTTCAGCTTCTAACCAAATTATTACACTTATCTGGGAATAATTCTGTGGGCTAAAGGCAGCTGTATTAGTTATTTGCAGTACAAAAATCAATCCTTACAACATACATGCTGATCTCAATCACTGAATTAAACAGCAATACTGCCCTTTAAAGAACGTTCACTACTTCAAAAATATGAATGTAGCGATGACTGTATATATACTTTTCAATAAAAATCTTCCTCTATTGGCAGCAAAACCTCTTTCTTACACTTAAACTCTACTTGTTTTATTGCTTGTTAGCATAGTTTATAGAAGCTTCTATGGCATTTTTATTGCCCCATTTTTTATTGTATTTTTTAATTGTGATATAATGTGCCAAATTCTTTGGAAGGCAGGAACTATATTATAGTTTTATAATGCAATTTTTTGAGAAGCAGAGTAAATGAGTAAAGAAAATCTATGCTCCAAGGTAGAATCTGGTGACTTACTTGGTTCAACAATGTAACACTGAAGGATCTGAGCTCAACTTTCCCATCCAAGCTTCTTTTTTGTCTTCTGAATTGAGAGAGTCTACAATTAAAGTTTTATATACAACAATCCACTGAAGTGCACATTGAAGGGAAAGAGTCTTTTTAGTTGTGAAGCAGAAATCATTCTCATTCACAAAGAGCTGTAGGAATAGACGTATAGCCCTTGCAGTTTCTTCTATAAGTGCTGCAGATAGCCCAGGTGTGCTTTTCTGATTTTCCATGCTGTACTTTTAAAGTAAAGAGACATTATACAGAACAGATGTGACTGAAAGCTAGAGAAAACCTTGAATTTCTAGAGTAATCGTAACCTCTTTCTGCAAAGAAGGAATAAACTCAAATCTAGGGATTGCACAGTTAATTATAAACTCATTATTTTATCTTGTAATGCTGATTAACTTCAACAAAACTATTCTTGGATGTCTGTCAGTGGATAGACATCCGCAGCTGTGTAACAGTGCAATTTTCTCCAAACCACTCTCACGTCATATCCTCATTTTGCCATATTAATAAAGGTAATCAGGCATGATACACACTGACCAGTAGAGGAAATAATTTACCTTTGCTTTATAATTTCTTTTTATTATTTTTTTTTTCTTTGACATCTGAAAGATTTGGTGCTTAGCCTCAATAAATGGTGAATCCCACAAGTCTGCCCTTCTTCTGCTGTGCCAGGAGGCTTTAGATACAATGAAGTGCAGTAAGGAAAAGTAGGTTTTTCTACAGGATTTTCTAGTTTTATTTCTGTTGTCGTTCTTGGTTTTGTCTCCAGTTTTTTTCCTCAGTGGAAATTATATTTGCCAAAGCTGGGGCATATGATAAGCTGATATGCCCTGGATAAAATAATGCAGTTATTTTGATTGTGGCTTTCTTTGTTTCTTTCCAGCTTTATTAAGCAATACAGTATATGAAACAGTGTAAATGACAGTTTGATTTCCAGATGAACATTTTCTGGTTTGTACTGGAAGTCGAAATAAAATCTGACTTTGCAGTTTTTCTTTCAATGCTTATAGGAGTCCATCTGCAGTCTACCAATATGTTAGCTTATACCCCCCCTCCCACTGAGCATCTCAGTGAAACCCTAAGCTTTGAGCAATACAATCTCCATCAATGAGCATTTTATCTGTCCAAAACTGTTAAATAATCATGAAACTTTCATACAGTTATATTGATGCTTGAATGGAGCCATGCAGGAAGAATAATGTACCATAGAAGCCTTTGCTTCTATAGTATATTAAGAGCATATAATTGCTGAATTATGTGCTCTTAAGAATAAAGCCTGTCTTGTTGTGTTATGCCATCACTACAGTATGATGACCTTCTGCTTGTCCAAAAAAAAAAAATTTGTGAAAAAAAAACCAAACAACAAAAAAACCCTCAAACCAAAACCATCAATAACAAAAAAACCTTTTAGGGAATGTGAAGGGCAATTAAGACAATTAAGAGTAGCTTCAGGGACTATGTCATATATGAAGTAATATATAACTGTACTCCTTTTTGAGAATACCTGTCATATGCACAAGACGCTCCTAGCACTCACTGCCTTCCACCACATTGCATCCTAAGTGAAAAGAGAAAATGACACCAAGTGCTCAATATGCAGTTTATAGAAAATTTTACAACTACGT
The DNA here is from genome assembly GCA_039877255.1 of Loriculus beryllinus. NCBI lineage: Eukaryota > Metazoa > Chordata > Aves > Psittaciformes > Psittacidae > Loriculus > Loriculus beryllinus. Next base: position 11,976 of record JBCJKH010039139.1, read on the forward strand.
TTTGCTATCCATAGATAAGTGTGTCCTGGTAAACATATTTGTTGCTTTTGTTGTTTAGGCTCACCTTATGCCACATACCCTAAGTCACTTGTGGCTTTTCCTAATCAAAAGTCAATGTAAAACTTGTAATTCCCTCAGAGAATCTTGTAATTCTGCCTTCATCATCCAGGACATATTTGGGTCAGCTATTTTTGGAAGAAACAAAAGTCACTTGATTTCAGCTAGTTTGGACATGCAATAACCATCAGCAGACAGAAAACTTTAATTTTCTTCCAGAAGGTAAAAGTAGGTCAAGCAGCCTTTTTTTCACACTGGCAACATTCAGTAGTTCAGCCTGGGGTGAGGGTTTGGCTGACACTTGCCTCTCAAGGGTTTAAGAAAAAGCCAGTTAAGTTTTGTTGACACTGTTTTTCTCACAGTCCTGTAATGCCTTGTCATTAATGAATGCACTTGTTCTTCCTGCAGCAAAATGCTCTTTTCATCCAAATTGTGTTGCTGACATAGCTATCTCTATTATAATGTTCCAAGAGAGTTGCATATTCAAGGTACATAATGGTTTGGCATTTCATTCCATGCTGCCACACATTTAAACAAAGTGCTGTCCTGGGTTTAGCAGTTGCAGTCAATCTTTTCTTCTTCTTAGTAGTTGATGCAGTTCTGTGTTTTGACTTTCGGCTTGGGAACATAGCTGATAAGACCAATGTTTTCAGTTGTTGCTAAGTGATGTTTATTCTAACCAAGGACTTTCTGACTCTCATGCTCTGTCAAGGAGGAAGGGAGGCTCGGAGGAAGCAGAGACAGGACACCTGACCCAAGCTAGCCAAAGAGATATTCCATACTACAGCACATCATGCCCTGGGAGGTAGTGGGGAGGTACCCGGAAGGACACATATTTCCCAGTCGGGCTCATTTTCGGTGGGTGGTATCATACTCTCTTCCCTTGTTATTTTCTTACCATTATTATTATTATTATTGGTGGTAGCAGTAGTGGTTTGTCTTATACCTTAGCTACTGGACTGTTCTTACCTCAAACTGTTGGAGTTACATTCCTTTGATTCTCCTCCCCATTCCTCCAGGAGCGGGGAGGAAGGAAAGGGGTGGAGGAAAGAAAGGGGGGGGGGGGGGAGGGAGTAGAAACTGGGTTTAAACCCTGACAAGTGCTCAAGTTTTGTCACTGAGGTAAGGGTCGATGCACTACAAGACTCCTTGCTGACCATTTAAAGAGGTCCATTGCATCTGACAGTCTGGATGACCTCTTTTGGCTTTAGGAGACATCCACTCATATAGCAGCTGTTAGTAGGGCTGCACTCCAAAGGATACAGTAGCTGCAATAGCTTTTTCCTTTCTGTGGCAGATACACCCACCCTGTCAAGGACTGGACAAAAGCCAGTAAAAGCTTCCTGACACAAACAAAAGCCCAGGAGAGCTCCCCAAGTGTGCAGCCTTTGTCCTATTGGCATGATGGTGGTCAGGATGTACAGCTCAAGTAAGTTGGGTCCTGAGCTAATGCAGGGCTACATAAGCATATCTGACCACAGGTCAGGTTCAACTACGGTGTAAATGGAGCCCTGCTGGAGAGCCATTTGGATTTGGCCCCCCTTGGAGCAGCAGGGCTGCAGCTGGGCATTCTCACTTCGAGTAGGGATGCCAGGCAAGGTAACTTCTCAAGGTTCAGAGCCCTCCCTTATAGATGATGGATCATTGGATCATTGGCCATAAACTTTAAGCAGTGCAATGATGAATCCATGCAACATCTTTCATCTGTAGTTAATGTTGGAGGAGCTTTGTTTGAATTTAAAAAATAAATATTGTTTAGCCTCATTTTATTGGTTCAGTGACACTTTCAGAGAATGCTTTTTGTCCAAATACTGGAAAACATTTAGAAGAACATTTTGCATTACCTAGTGTTGTTAAAACCAGAAAATATTTATCTGCTTCTAGCTATCTGCATTTCATATTTTTGTTCTTGTAATTTCTCTTAAGGTAACAGTTAAAAGTCTGGCAATTTTGCCTATTCTTCCATGGAAAAATTGGAAACTCTTAAATTTTGTCCCAAATAAATTTATTCTAAAGGTGATCTGGTTTTATTTAAAAAGCCCAATTATGGTGGAAATGTTGTGAAATTCTGCTCAGTCGTCAAAATGTCAATCTCACATCACAAATGTGAGATCACAGTTTTGCAGCGTCCAGAATAAACAACTAGTTCAGGCTAATGAGTTCCAAACCAAACTAATATTGAAATTTAAAGCCATAACTTTTTTTGGAAAAGTGAGCTATAATAAGAAACGAAAGGGTTATATTACATAGCCAATACTGTATGCTTTAATCTGTAGCTACTGAAAGCACTCCCATATGACACTGTATCATAAATAAACTAGGAACAGTTTTTTGTTTGAAATCTTCCTTTGAAAAAGAGGAAAGAAAAAACAGTATAAGAGATTCCCCCACCCCTTCTATTTATTTGTGTGTAACAAAATATCCTAAGGACTTTTTTTTTCCATTTCCTTATTTGATGCACAAAGCAGTTTAAAAAAATCCTACATCCATTTACTGTTGAGAAGTTTCCAGTCATCTGGGATACTGTTGGAAATGGGGAAGTGTAAAATGGAAGCGTCTGTCCTAGCAATTCTACCACTTGACACAAAAATAAAAGCCTTATACAGGGAATCTATTTGTATTCACTCTGGATTTCAAAATTATTTCCATCCACTGACAGCTTTGGAATCTGTGTACTTGTAAATGCAAGATGTGCAGATGTCAGGAGAGCCTGCCAAGATTCTGGAAAAGCAGCAGAAGCTGGTGTTGTCTGGTTTCATCAGGAAAGGGTTGACAGTCAGACAGTAAATAGATCCATTTTGTATGACAAGAAAGATTTCCATATATAGAACCCTGATATGTGTGATCCTTATTCTTTTTGAAACTTGAACAGAAGTGTGCCCATGAGGATTTGTCTGCATATTTGGAATAAAAAGAGACAATGTGGCCTGGAAGATTAGTAAAGGGAGCTGGAATAATATATACATTGATGCTAGAATGATTGCTTTGTTTCATCATTCCTATTCCATTTGGTATAAATACAGTGACTTTTTAACTATGGAAAATAGGGAACTAATCTGTTCTTTTTGGAAATTATTTCACATAGTGGGAAGATATTTCTTCAGTTCAGCTCCACAGAGAAACTGGAGCTGTTAGTTTTGTAGTTGGTTCAGTTCAAATGCATAAGTACAGGAAATACTTGCCTATAAGTCATTCAGTGTACATTTGTAAAATAAGTCTGAAAATAAATATGCTACTTAGGATATTGAATGTCTAGTCTTTTTCTGTAGTCTTACACATAGGGACACTACTGATTTGAAAAAGTTAAAAGTTTTTTTTACTTTCATTAGCTATTTACTTTCTAAATTTTGTGACCTGAGACTTTAGATATTATTTTAGTTCCACCTGTGTGCAAATGGAGCCTCGTATAAAATGCCTAAATTTAAAAATGTGACAGTTCTTTTTTTACTCTCTACATCATTTAGCACACATTTAAATGACAAACTTGAATATATGACGAGAAAAATATGATCTATTGCCTATTATCCAATGTAAGCTAGATATGCACAGTGACTTTCATTAGCCTGTAATGACAGACAACAACGCTATTGGTATGAAAAATATTTGAGGCCACCTGTGCATGGTAAAAAGTTGTGTAGCTAGTATCACACTGTGTTCTTTCTGCCAAACTCAGCTACTGAAGCTGACCCTAGAAGCATGGCAAGTAGAAACTCTGAGGAAGGCGAATGAATGGAAGCGCGTACCTTCTTGTGCCTCTTCCTGGTGCAAGAGGAAGGCTTCTGCTGCACCTGAACATTTGCAGCTACTGAACAGGTATCTGCCATCAAAGCTGAGGAGCTGGGTGTACTTTCAAGCAGAGCGCATGGGCCAACTGACCCTGAGCCTATGAGAAGCACCAAAAGAAAGAGGCAACAGACAGTAGTCAGTGACTCCCTGTTGCAGGGAATAGAGGCACCTGACATAACCTATTATATAAAGAAGGTTGCTGCTTCCCAGGGTCTCAGGTCCAGGTTGTTGCAACTGACAAAGCTCAACCAACCCTCTGACAAACCTCAAACCAGCTGATATTCTCCCATGTGGGCACCAATGATATTTTCAGGGGCAACCTGGAGAGTATCAGTTTTGACTAGAGAGTTCTGGGGCATGGGTGCCCAGGTGGTGCTGCTCTCCATCCACTGAGGAAAAAGGGTGTGAAGAGGACTGAGACTGCATGTCAACAATTATTAGCACACCTGGTTTTGGTTTCTACGACTATGGGTTCCTGTTTGAGTGTCTATGCCTTTTGTGGGAGGAGATATGAGATCCACATCAGTAGGCAGGGCAAAAGTCTTTTTCCCAGTAGGGATGACTGACCAGGTAAGAAGGGCTTTAAACTAGGAATTTTGTGAGAGGACGAGACTTAGCAGCAGCCCTGTGAGGGAGTGATGGACAAGGTTGACGAGAAAAGGGACTGGGGTGATGTGAACAAAAGGTAGCACAAAATCAATAAAACAGTGCTTAAGTGGGGTCATCTCAAATATTTGCATGTAAGAAAGGAAGTGCCTAGAAGACAACATTGTGGGGAAACACCCAGGCCCATTTTAGCATTTCAGCATGCTGGGGTGCTTCTCTAATGCCTATATACTAACATATGCAGCATGAAGATTAATCAGGAGGAGTCAGTGATCTGTGTGTAGTTTGCATGGCTACAATACTGTTGGGATAGTGAAGATATGGTTGAACAGCTTGTATGACTGGAGTGCTGCAGCAGAAAGATGCAGGATCTTTATGATGGACAGGTAGCAAAGAAAAAGAGATGGCGGTGCCCTTAATGTGAGAAGCAGCTGAAATGACTGAAATGACTTGATCAAAATAGGTGACGTTGTAGTGTGAATCTGCTATAGGCCACCTGATCAAAAGGAGAAAGTAGATGGCACCCTGTTAGAAATAGCCTCACATTCACAAGCCTTGGTCCTCATTGGGGAGGAGAAGGCTGAAGATAGCTTTGCCTGTGGTGACCATGAGATCATGGAGTTCAGGATCCTGAGACAAGGGAGCTGGGCAAAAAAAAAAAAAAAATACCAAGGCTGGACTGCAGGAGAGCAGATTGGTCCACTCAGAAATCTGCTTGGCAGAGTGTGACGGGATAGGGCCGTAGAGAGACAAGACCAAGAAAGCTGGTTGATATTTAAAGATCACCTTCTCCAAGCTCTCCATCCAAATCAGGAAGTCAAGCAAAAATGTCAGGAAGCCTGCACAGATGAACAAGAGATTCCTGGTGAAACTAATATTAAGAAAGGAGTACACAGAAAGTGGAAGTAGGGACAAGTAACATGGAATATAGAGACTATTCAGATGTGCAATGATACAGTAAGGAAAGCCAAAGGCCACCTGGAGTCTGATATGGCAGTGGATGTGAAGGGCAACAAAAAGGGCTCCCATAAGTACACAAGCAGCAAGGAAGACTAGGGAAAATGTGGACCCCTTGATGAATGCAGCAGGGACCCTGGTAACACAGAGCAGGGGCAAGACTGAGGCACTGAATGCCTTCTTCACCTCAGTGCTCATTGGTAAGGCATCCAAGACCTTGCAGAAAGGAAGACTTGTAGTTTGTGAGATTAGATCAAGTCAGAGAATGCTTAAGCAAACTGATGGGATGATTACCGAGCAAGTTGGTACATGCCATTGTGAGGTCACTCTTGATTACCTTTGAACAGTCATGGTAAGTGGGGACTGAAGAAAAGAAAATATTACTCCTATTTTCAAAAAGGTCATGGATGAGGACTCAGCAAACTACAAACTGGTCAGCCTAACCTCGATCGCTAGGAAGGAAGCAACTAATCCTGGAAACAATTTCCAGGCACTTGAAGGATGAGAAACTCATTGTGAAAAGTCAGCATGGTTTCATCAAGGCAAACTCATGCCTGACAACATTATGCAATGGAATGACTAGCAAGGTAAATGGGGGAGGAGTAGTGGATATTGTCTACCTAGACTTCGGTAAGGCTTTTGTCAATATGTCTTGTAATATAATCACAGAGAAGCTGATAAAGTATGGGCAGTATGTCAGCACACCCAATTAACTGTAAGAGCACGATGTGTTCAGAACCAGAAGTCTTGGAGCAGATGCAT
>JBCJKH010039140.1:0-18153 GCA_039877255.1 Loriculus beryllinus
GGGGATGTTGCCCTGGGAGATGTGACTGATGTTATTTCCCCACTCCTGTCTTCTCCCCCGCCTCCTCTACTCCCAGCCCCCTCCCCTCAACTAGCAAGCTTTATTAGCTTTTCAAGAGAGAGTTTATTTTTAAGGTTTTAAAAATATATTGAGCTAAAAAGTAAACATTTTTCAACTTTATACACTGAAGATCCCACTCTCAGCTGGGCATCCATTCAAAAAAATGTAGTGATTAGAACTTGATTCAGGAAAATACATTAATGCAGCTTTACAATTTGTCACGTGTAAGGGCCACTGAATTTAGACACAAATAATTAAATCTTTACCCTCTTACAGGACAGAAATATTAGCCAGCTGAAGAACACTTGCTCTATTTTCACAGGAGGTAAACCAGCCATTTGCTACCCAAGCAGGCTAGCACCTGTAGGTATACTATTGATATAAATATAATATTTTTGTTAACTTTTCTGTGCTTCACCTTAATTTCAGGGTTCCTCTTAGTTCATGAAGAACCTTGAGCCCACTCTAGTTCAGGGAGAAGCTCCTTGGAAAAGCTTTGCCTGTAAATTTAGTGTTTGTATAACATATTTATTCATTGCTTTTCTCTCAGATTGAAAAATAAAATGTCAGGGACCTGAGTTTCAGTTTTGTTATTGACTTCAGCAGCTTTGGCTTATGTTCATTGTCATTTTCAATTTGTTAAGTGATGCAGTAGCTGGTTTTGGTTATTTTAGTTATTTAGCTATTTTAGTTTTCAATTAATTCAGATTTCCCCCCCTTCAGTTTATAAGAATATTTAGTTGTAATGGAAAGTTTCATAACTGGTTTTGTTTGTTTTTTTTTTTTTTAGGGTACCTTTTAGGCTAAATTAGAGTTTACAGTACTTCCTTAATTATCAAAATCCTAACAGACTTACAATATTAAAATACATGAAATAAAATCATACTTGATGGAAGATATTTTTCTTATGCAAATTACTTTACCTATGACTAGATAATTTCTAATAATAAATACTAAATTCAAACAAACAAAGCTTGATCATTTTAACAGTGTAGTGGGAAATGGAAATTGCATATCGTGTGTCAGGCTTACAGGAAAAGGTTAGTCCCTTTATTGTCCTTCATTTATGTTTGCATACAGACTAAAAACAAGGAGAATCCAGTGTGTAACAAAGAACATGCTACCACACTCATACTTAACAGGTATTCTAGAATTAAAACATTTTTGAGTCCCCTTTTTTTTTTTTTTTTTTTTTAACTAAAGAAGCAGAGTTGTGAAGAGACAACTCTAAAATTACTCCGGAGTTGTGGATAGCAGATGCATATCAGACATGCTTTTTTTTTTTTTCCACATGCATATAAAAAAAATTTCTTTTTTTTAAATTTAATTTCTCACCATATGTTGTTGCATTTACAAAATGTAGAATTTATAGAAAAAAAATCTATTTCTGAGAAATGCAAACATCACCTTTCAGATGCCATTAGCAACATCCTGGTTAACCCTTGAAACTCACTACATCATTTATCTCTAAAACCAGTACCAGGAGCCATTAAAGCCCTTATTTACTGTTAACTGTTCAACTGCAAGCAAGGAGTCAAAACACATCCTCAATACATACATGCATACATACGTACATACAAAAGCCACTGCACACATGGTATTGTTTTGTATGCTCAAGGACAGTGGGGCACAAACGGTATTGGTTTTCACCTGGAGTTGTCTGTGCTGTAGTTCAGATTATACTCATTTAAAAAGCACTTCAAAACCTCACATGAGCACTCTTACATAAATCTTATCTTGTAAGTCTGAGATTATGCTATGTTGGTATTTTCACAGCTTTTATTTCCAGCAATTTAAACATCATGGGTAGAACTGGTACATTGTACAAGCTTTGAAAATAGGAATCTCAGATCATTTTCATTTCTATGGGAGGAAATACACAGAAGTTGTTCACGAATTCACAGAATTCACAGAATCACAGAATGGTTGAGGTTGGAAGACACATCTGGATTTCATCTGGTGCAATCCCCTTGCTCAAGTAGGGCTATCATTTAACTAAAACTTGTTTGCTACACACTCTAATTTCCATTACTTCTCAGCCTTAATGTGGGTTTTGCAAGTTGTTATCTATCTGAAATACAAGTAACATATTTTGAAATAATGTTACTAGAGACATGTTGATTTCTTCGGAAAAACAAAAATTACTGTGCAAGAGAAAATAACCAGCTGTCATTCTTGGATTTCAGTTTCCTTGCATAAAAATTAAGAAAGAAGATTGGCACCATACCTATAGACATGAAACACCCCTGCTCTTTGGTACCCAAGTATTTCTACTATCTCCAGAAACAACACTAAAGGATGCCAAATTTACCTAAACTTATTTTCTTTTTGTTACTGATGTTGCCTACCATCTCAAACAGTGCAAATAATTTTACTAAATCAATTCAATATGCAACAAATGGCTACAAATGCAAGAATCATAATAAATACTGAAAATTACCAAACAATATTACCAATCTTCACCTGAAGTTGCTTATACTTATCTGGAAACTTGTAAATGGGCATTTGCAATGACCAAATATCCATTTCCTTCCTAATAGTTTATATAGCTGGCTAATAGTCCTCCTGGCTTAGTTTACTGAGACTGAAACAAAACAGCTCTGAAAATTAATCACTGCTTCAGAGCAACTGAAATCCATCTTCTTCATTCCAGGTCAAGCAGTAGATAAAAAATGAAGGCATTCTGTAAATCTAAAAGGAGCCACAGGGCAATTGATGTAATTGGTTCATGAATCTGCTTTAATTGTTTTTCAGTAGTAAAACCACATAATTAAATTTGCGCTTGGCCTCCAAACAGTATCTCAATCAAAATATTCTAGAACTAATAAAGACACAAAACCAAAACAAAACAGAAACCACTTGTGCCCTGTTAGAAATTTTCTTTCAGTACAAAATATGGTTCTTAGCTCTGGCTAGGCTTGAAGCAAATGAGAAATTTGTTAAACTTTGGAGATTTTGTGAGAAGTATCCAAATATACTACCAGTAAAAACACATAAGTGTCTGGCTTCCAACTTTCTGGTGTTTATATAACCTTGGATTTGGTAAGTGAAGAAGGAAATGCAAGATTTAACTTGAACCAAATAAATACAAAAAACCAACAACAACAACAACAACAAAAAAAAAACCACAGCAAATGATCTGTAAGGGCTGCACAAACTACAGTTTAATCTCTTTGATTATAATAATAAAATTCACTGAGGCCATATGAGTGTCTACAAGTATATGTTTAATATGAATAGATACATTGTGGAATGATCACTCTGGAGCATGAAATAAAGTCTGTGTGAGAAAGGGCAGGACCATTGTCTAAGTATTAAATGCTAGATGAAACTTTACCAATGAACTTACCTACTTTTTCTTGATTAAGAAGACAGTTTTATATTTTTTATTTCAAAGGAAAAACACAGATACTAGTATCTATTCAAAGGAAAATCAGAAGGAACTAGATGTTCCCTGAGGTATGTTTTTTCTGCTTCATCTTCATCTGTAAAACAAGAGTATATTATTTATTTGGTTTTACATTATGTGCGTGTGTATATATGTGTGTGTGCTTTTAGTCTCAGTTTTACTCAATAAGTATTTATTATTTTTTAGTAAACATCAGGTGTAATAAATTGCAAGCCTAAAAAGTTTTTATGAGTATTAGTACCAGTGTAACTCATGGCACAACATTTAATGTAATAACTTTAATCAGGCCCTGACAAAGCCTACCGCGGTTTTAAAACCCCAGTTTATTTTCTCTGGTCAATGAATATGAACTGAGAATTAGAAAATTAAGGAAAGAAAGGAGGTTATTCCAACTATCATCAGGCCATTGCAGTGCATACACTGTGTATTTTAAAATGTAGGACAATTTTTTAAAAAAGCATCCTAGTATGGTGACAATTAGAATTCCTTGGAACAGCTACTCCAGCTGTGGAGTTGTTTAAAAGGAGTCTGGGTGAAAGAGCTCTAAGTCTTTTCACCCTAGGCATATGACTATCCAGCCTGTATTTTCACAATAATCATTCAGAAGCAGTTGTGTGGCCTGTGGGCATCACTTCTCCCATTTCAACAGCCTGCATGTTTCGCACTTATCTGAGATCAGTATCTTTCACTTGCCCTTCAGCAGAACAGATTGCACCAACGTTTCCTCCATTACTGGAAGTGGCCACTATCAAAAGCATAAAAAGACTTTACTGATCAGTCTAGTCTCTTTGGATCCTGAATGGGGCAGAACTGAAAGAGAATAGAATGTATTGTTTCATAAAACAACAACATTTTGAAAAATATATCCTTTCATGTAATTCTGCTAATACCAGAGGAGAAATGTTGCATATTTGACTCAGAGTGTTCAGAAGTGATGTGAAAGTTATTTCATTTGAGTTTTTACTGTGTGAAAACTTATTCTTTTTTTTTTTTCTTTACTTTATACTACCAGTGTTTATCTCTAATAGGACTGTACACGGTACATAGGTAAAAGCTTTGTTCAGTTCTTATATAATGGAATGGCTTCAGAGGGAGAATCCATAGGGATTGTATTTCCTATATTATAATGTCTGTCCTGATTCCAGTTCCCCAACTGAATCAAGGAGGAATGGCTCATGATGAAAAACCGTAGTCCCACAGGCCACATGGAAGTGCAAGAGAAAATGGCAGCTGTAGCTCGCAGTTTGGAGCTGTATATATCCAAGATACACACACATCCTCCCTGGGCATTGAGGCATGCAGAATGATTTACAAATAAAGAGAAATAATCACTCCAAGCACTGTGTAACTGTCATAAAGAAATAATAAATTAAATAATGGCAAGCCACTGGTTAACTAATTGTTAGATTCATCTACATTTTGCACATATAGACATATCTCTAATACATTTATTTTCTTCTACCAGATGTGCAGCTGCTGTTTCACTTGCAATAAAAAACAGATTTGCACAACACCACAAAAGAGCACAGTAAATGTATTTTTTAGGTGAAAAAGGTTTCAGATACAGGTCAAAGTCATCATTATCTTTCCTGAATTTTAGGAGCTGTTCAAGACTCAAGCTTTCAGTGGATATAATTATGTAAACATCAGGACAAGAACGGTCTTCTCTAGTCTTTTCTAGTAAATTCATCAGTAAAATAAGATTAATAGTATGCATTCATACAAGTTAAAGCCAAAAGGTGCCATAGGTTGTTACTTTGTCATTCCCATGTAATATCATCCATAGTATTTCTTTATATTTGAGTCCAGCCATTTCCAAGACACCTTTCTAATGAGGTATTTACCTTACTATCAGTTTAAGCAACACTCAAATTGACATTTTCATTTAAACAAAACTACTTCTTTTTCCTGTGCTAATTGTGCTTTAATTGATCAGAGCTCAGATCCTTGAAATGCTAATGCAATCCATGAGTACTAATGACTCTAAACACAGGTACTTGTTAAATATACCTTGATTTTATGGCATTCAAGTCTAAAGATTACCTTTAGTTCCAAAATAATAAACTTCTAACCTGGTCTCTTAATGGTAACTTATGAGGTGAACTATGGTTTTAAAATAGCATGCACAAAGTGTAACTAATTAATCAATTTTTTTTTTCTTTCATAATGGGTTAATTGTGCATTCTGTTGCCTGCAAAATAATTTGAAGGAATTACAGAAATACAAGTGCTGAAACTTACCTTTCAATGGATGTGGTACTTTTGGGTTTGAATCTGAATGAAATATTTGGTAGAAGACAAAGGGTAAAAGGTATTCTCTCCCCTGAGATTGCACTTGTCTTTGTGGCTATATATCTCACAGACATAACATACTCTGAAAGTAAATCTTGCAATCGTGGCGTTGAGCTCTCTTGCACTGAAGATTACCAGGTGAATTTATTTCAGTTGCACGTGCCTTTAAAGGAACTTTCCTCCAGGAATATTATAAAAATACATTCTCTAAGTTGTGAGTTTCTATTTAACAAGAATTACAGTTTAGATACTAGGAAAAACTCATTTTGAGTTTATGAGACTTTAGGCCACCTTTGGGAAGCTCACTGTGGGAGGAGGTGTGTAGACACACAGACGGCTCTGTGCACCTGAATCTCAGTACTCTGGCCAGCTATAGATCTCATCAAATTTCACCTGGGTCCAGTTCTCAGAACTGCATCACTACTTTTAAAATAAGCCCATTTGTTCTTCTGTTAATGAAGCTTACCAGGTCAAATGTTGTCTGGTAGTTTTTAATTACTAAATCTTCCAATAAATTTTCATGTGCTTTTGGCCTTAAATTTGGATGTGTTTAATGACATATTTGCCTATAATACTGAAAGACAGATTTTTATATGACAAATACTCCCTAAGCATTAATGTTCATTAGTAAAAACCTTCCTTCTCAATACTCTCACTGGGATTATCTGTGGGAAAGAAGTTTTCAGCTGTTCAGGCTATCTTTTGTCAATAAAACCAGATGTTTTTTATTTCCTGCTTGCTTTGTGTCTTTCCTTGCAAGATCCAGACAGATGTTGAACTGTAAGAAATTTTGTGCATGTGTGAATGTGGCCTGGAGAGCTGAAAATGAAATCATGAATAAGGAAGCTTACTCCCTGCTTAAGCAACAATACCTCTTGACCTAAACTCCTGCCTTTTTCTTCCTCACTGCACAAATGTTTTCCCACTACCTCTGAAACTGTGCTGTACTGTGGTTAAAATGCTGCTTTCACCCCTACGAGAACAAGCAAAACATGTGAATCTGAATCAGTAATTCTAGTAGGACCACAAGTAGGAGGAAAGGGTAGCAGAAAAAAGCAAAAGACACCATTAGAGCAGTGTATGAAAGTGATTATACAGTATGGATGTCTGTGAGAGCACATAAGTAAAATTGGGGATCTCCCTTGGACCTGTGCTGCTTTGAAGCCTACCTGCCATCAGACCAGTGCTGGAGCTTGTGGAGGTAGTCAATCCTCAAACTATTATTCTGTTCTGTTAGAGATGGAGATTAATCTTCAGCTGTAAAAAAATCAAAATATTTAAATTAGAGCATTCAAGTTAAAGTGACGTTACGGTCACACTTCCCAACCCAGATAAGCATATGTTTCAGCTGCCAAGTTAAGGCCAGGTTGAGTTGAAGCTGAAAATGAAGGAGAATGTAAAGAATGCAGTGTTTTTCACTAAAAATAAAGGTTCACTCTAGTTAAGCATCCCACTCAGAGCCTGCATAATATACTCAAATTATAGTCATATTAGCATCAGGATATGGCTAGAGGTGGATTTAAAAGATTATAGATTCAAATTAAAAGAAGATATATTAATTAAGACATATTAAGACAAGTTCATTTTAGATATAACAATTACTTTCTATGATGTGGCCATTTGCAAATATCTAGTTTTAAAACAATCTGAAAATGGAGAGGAACATGAGATAAGAATATATACTTTGTGGGCATTTACTGTGAAGCCAGACATAAATTTCACATGAATCCCTATTTATTATAATTAGAATTACTGTCCTTGATCTCAACAATCTTCAAGTTCAGTCACAGTTCATTTATAGTCACATTTGTTGTCTTAAACCCATCTTATTACCACAGTCTTAGGATTTCTGAGAGATCATGATACAAGATTTCTCAAAGCTTTTAAAATATGAGTTCAGTGAAGAAAAAGAATCAGTGTATAAGAATCATGATCAGTGTATAAGAAATGTAAAACTCTAGATTTAATTTGTAAAACTTTATGAAAATATGCAACTTTGCTTTTGATTTCACACAATATATTTTAAATCTGATTAAAAATATAATTAAAGTCTGAATATCCTCAATTGCTATTATCTGCAGAGCTGAACTTCAATTAGTAGCTTTAGGTGCAAATTGAAATATTAAGTCCAGCTGTTTTCTTCTGTAGAAACTCTTGAATTTGCATTTTTAAAATCAATTTTTTTGTGATTAAAATTTTAACGAAAACCTGCACACTTTTAGTAATTAAAACGAAAGACACCAAACAAACAACAAAAACAAACAAAACAAAACAAAACAAAAAAAACCCCAAACATCAACCAACAGGAAGGAAGATGAACACTGATCATTTTTCGAGATATAATTATATTAATCTAGGTATAAACTCATACCTTTAAATGAAGTAACCAATGAAGTAACACTGTCCAGATTTATATCATGAAAACTCACACCTTTTCATGTAGCACCCTTCATAAGTTGCTCATAATGAACTGCTGAGACCTCCTCATAGATTACTAGCTGTAGAAAAGGTATAAACAACTCAGGTTTATGGCATATTCTTTTGAAAGGACATACAATTATTCCCTGTGTGAGTTGATATTTGAGAACCTGTCTGGAGAAGTAATAAAAAATTATTTCACAATAACCAAATATGGTAGATATATATGATTCTACATGCCTTTCTATTTAATGACATAGTAAATCAGAATTTGGCTCCTTATATCCCTAGAGTTCAATTAAACCAGATGTTTGAAAAACAGAGAGTAAAATAATTTTATTCGCACAACATTCAAGAACATTTTCCAAATAAATCAGAAGGCAATTTATCTAAGACTCTGTGTACTGCATACTGAACTTTTTCTATTTGTTTAACAGCATTGACATGAAAATAGTTTGTATGTGGGGTGTAGTTTCAATATATTAAATACAAGAAAGCTTACAAAACCACATTCTGTTAATGCTAAAAGAGGTGTAGGCTTTCATAGTTGAATATATTATCTTCACAGAATATTACCTTTACAGAATACAAGGATTTCATCTAATTCTGCATATGGTTTATGGGTTTTATTATGAACATTTGGAATTACCTGGAACTACTGTATATAGCTTTTATAAGTTTCTTTAAATATTGATGAAGTTAAAGAAGCAACTGTTTTCAGAAGACTATAGAGAAAAGAGATAGAGAAATCTAAATACATTTAATTACACAAGTACTTTTTTTTTTTCCATTTGTTGCAACACTGGTGGTAACAATTTTGTGCACCTTAGAGCCAAAGAAGGGTTCTATCCATAAATGTTCAGGGGACTAATCTGAAGGACACCTGTAATGCACTCTCTCTTCCCCAGTTAAACAAAAATAGTAGAGAAAAATTGTATCTCACCGTATCAGTGATACATAATCATCTTCCATTCATATATGTCATCACTTGTATTCCTTGCTGAATGTAATCATATACCTTTGATCCCACTGTATAAAAACAATGTATTTCAAAATAAGTATTTGACTTGTGTTTTCCAGCCGATAGCAAATATGTATATTTGCATGATGTGCCAAAAAAATTGCCCCTTTTCCTTCTTTTTTTTTTTTTGTCCAATGGAAACTTTTGCACAGAACTAAGCAAAAAGGCTGAAAGCAAGTTATTAACCAAAAGAAACAGATAGATATGTAATCTAAATATTTTCCAGAAAGGTCCAGCATAGAAAAAAGGAACATGGATGGAAAAGGAGGTCTTGCATTTCTTTGTTAGATGTCTTTTCACACTGGCGTCAGGCCTTTATGCAATTCCACACTTGGAGTTCACTGTGCTATTACCTTGGCATGTGTGAAGGGTCAGCACTACTGGCTGTTGTGAATCTTTTTTCAAGATTATACAAGTTTACAGTGGAAATTCATAGTGAAAAGATGGCAAAGGAGATTTTTTTTTTTTTAATCCAAGGGACACATATCAAGCAAGCTTTGAACGGCTTCATGTACTACCAGTGTAGGAATACAAAATAGAGTATCCAGTGCTTCCAGTATACACTACTTGTATATATATTTTTCTCTTACAGTAAGATTCACTAGCTCTTCTAAAACAATTAACTATGGAGTAATTATAATGGTTTCAGTTAACATATATAATTCTGCAATTAAAATAATCTTATAGAATCACGGAGTCAGTTACTGATACACAACTAACTCAGTAAATTGCAGTAATGTGGTCATTTAGAATAGTTTGTTCCAACTTTCATATTTCCCTACAAGTCAATAACAGCAAAATGCAGGAAATGGAACCACTGAAAATGAAGTAACCTTTTTCTCAGTTACTCCTCCTTCTACATTTATCTTCCCACTGTCTTTGTTTTTTCACTGCCATCAATCATTAATTTTTTCTCTCCTTCTCTTCTGGCCCTGATTTTAAACTATGACTGTTATCTATGTTTTATTTACTGAAGTTAATTAAAATTTTAAACTGCAATGGGAAACAATTTTTTATTCACATATTCAGAAGCCAGAGCTGTGAAAAGCAGGTGCTTCACTTCAGAAATTGTGTATCAGTAATCTTCCTTTCAGTGATTTATTTTTCTTTAAAACTGTATTAACATAAATTTATTTTTGCTTGCTCTTTGTATGTATACTAGCTATTACGGTGTGCTACAATAGATCTAGACACTAATATATGGCACTGTAAGTTAAAATACCATTTTAAACAGCTGTAGATCTTAAAAGAAAGTCAGGTTTACTTATTTTTAAAGAACTGTGGCAATTTCAGAGTAAACAAGTATAAGTTTCGGATATTATTCCATAGTCCTCCATGGTTGTTGAAAAAAAAAAAAAAAGACCCTGGAAATGATACAAAAATAATAAATGAAAAATTACTACTTCACTAATGATAAAGACACTGATTGAACAAAGTTATGTAGAATTTTTTGTTACACCTTTTAAAAAATTCTGTCAGATAAATGATAAAACTTAATTATCACCATACTTGTCAAAAGAATTCTTTGTTCATAGTATCGTTTTCATGTAACAGATAGTTTTATCTATTACGCTGACAAATACAGAAAATATCAAAAGAATCTGAGCTAAAAGGGGGAAATGCATTCCAAAGCTGTTTTAACAATTTATAATCCATTGTGCATCTAAGAAAATGGAAGAGTTTGTAATAAAATGGTAAATATTTTCTATCTTCATGCTAGCCTAATCATTTTAAAACAACAGTGTTCAAAAAAGCAAAATGTTAGTTCAACTTCAGCTATGTTCAAAATAATGTTCTCTTAACCGGAACAAGTTAAGTCTTGACTCAGACAGTCTAACTTCAAAAAAGTTTGACAAAGTTAGAAGCAACTGTTTGGTAAATCTTATGAAGGACTGAAATAATACTCACAAGTCCTTACTTAAGCTTTTGGAAAAACAAAAACACCACAGCCCAATGTCTAATTACAACTCTACTATTTTCCATTAACAGATTTAAAACTGTAGATGTCACTTTGTATTTTACCAAGAATCACATCTTCATTAAATAATAATCCTCCTTTCTTTTGTTTTTATGCATATGCTTTATCCAGACCCTGCAAGAAATGTGCATCTTTTTCTCCTCCTTTCATTGCTCGATCCAGAGACCTCTATGTCTAAGAGCTGAATATAGACAATTCCTGTACTCAGACATGTCACATAACTATAATTTTTCCCTAGTTATTGCCATATTTTATAAAATATACTTTACATTTTGTCTCCTAATAATCATACTAGGCATTCTTATAAAGCTGAAGCAGGATTTTGCACAGTCCATCTTCGAAAGCAACATGTGGACAGAAGGTCTAAGGCAGAACAGAGTTATTGTCTCTCTACTTATGAGTCAAGAGTTCTGACAGCAATCTGCGTGGTAAGTGCCACTGAAATATACTCATGTATGAGAGCCTGTAGGCTTTGGGCATGTCCTCGGGCACCGTCTCTCTTTCTATTCACCTTCATAGTATCAACTGTTAACATGACAAACCAAATAATAGCCAGACTCTCTGAGAGATGCTGAATTATTGCTACTCTACTGGCCTCTCTGGATGTATTCCTATTAGACATGGTCAGTAAGTGACTCTGAAGTTTTACTCAAAACTGGAATTTATTATTTCAGTCATATCAAATATATTATTCTTTTCTCCTGCAAGATCTCTCACATAAGTTGTTATACAGGTGAAGCTTGTGACACAGTGATATATTTTGAATTCTCTAATAATATAGAGACTAAACTAAATATTTCTGAGTTAACAGTGAAAAAAGACAAAGGTAATTAATTTAGCAAGTGCACTCAGTATCAGGTATTTGTTGTGTTTCTGTAGCAGAGAATGTAGTGAATCATTCATTAGGACTGCAAATATTGGTGGCACAGGGTACAAACCACCGTTTGTGTGACTCAAAGAGTTCTAAAATTAGACTGAAACTAGAAATGGGGCTGAATTCTGGATTTCACATCAAGCTGAAGTAAAAAAAAAAAACCAAATCAAACAAAAAAGTTTCTACAAACAGAAATGTCTAAAACATCACCTGTCTTGAAAAAAGACAGTTCTATATAAAGTTTAACTTCAAATCTACAAGGAATTGAAAACTAAGAGACAAAAGATTTAAAAGACTACTGCATTAAACTTCTCTTTATGCTTATGCATGTTTTACAAAAAAAGACAGGCTGGAGAGGTTTTTCCCAATGGAGGAAAACACGATGTCTTACAATAGAAACTGCACACAAGACCTTTGTTTTAATGGGGTAGACTTTAATTCCTTTTACTCTAGTAAAAGATATAGAGATAATAATTTTATGACTTTATAACTACAAAGTTTTACAATTTTTATTAATACAAGAATGGAACAGAGCCTGCAAAACTGTCAAATTATCAGTTACATTTCAACAGAGGGAACTTCTGTTCTATGTAGAGCTTATATTTTTATATACATTTCCTGTATGGAGAGATTGTATTTTTAGGAAACAGAACACTGATGTAATGGTATTTTTATCAGATACTTGAATTCACATACATACTGATATAAGTATATACATATATTTATGCATACATCCCCCCAGTATGCATGCAATTAATATGAGTTTATTGGTAAGGAAAGGCTATGGCTTAGTAAGTAAGTAGGTTTAGAAGCATGTACCAAATACCCAATCTGTACCCACAGCATAAATGTACTGTAAATAAAAAGTAATCTAAATAAAACTGTTTTGATATAACAGCAAGTGTCATATTGAAAGTTTTTATTCTTGTAATTCCTAGGAGATGGTCATCCTCTTCTGCCCTCACGGCAGCTCTTTCCGTACCTCCTTGTTAAATGCTGTAAGCAGCACAGAGATGGAAAACGACTTTACTATCATTTGTCACTGCAGAAGACATTCCCAGTTCTGAAAGAGCAGGTTGTCTTTGCATCTTCTGTTATTCAGATGAGACAACTATTCTTTTTGTTACCTTTGTGAATTTTTGTTCTATTGACGTTTTCTGAAGTCTTAAATTTTACTGCTGTTTGTAGCCCTCCCTTGTCCCTTTGCTCTGGCGACTCATTGTACCTTCATTAAAATGACATTTTTGGGATCAGCAATAGCAGTAAAGTATACTGATGCAACAAACAAACAGCACTGAACTTCTCCTGGCACACAGAGCCCTGAGGGCACACATCTACTTTTTTAGACTTTCAAGGGACTGAATTTTGATAAATTGCATTACTTTAAATATCCTGATATCTGTGAAATGAAAAACATAGAAAGTTCAGAATTTATGCAGATTTGGGGAATATATGTAAAAGAATTCTCGAGAATTCTGAGTGCCAGGAGACACGTCAATTACTGCATTTCTAAAAATTACAAAGAAGGAAAGATAATTTTGAGAAACCAGCAAAATTTCTTCCATATTTCAAAAGTGTTGGCATTAAACACTAAGCTAAATGGAGTAAAAAGTGATTTTCATTATGTCATTGGATTGTCTACCAGTTGGATTAAAAGTATTCTGAAAGAATTAACTGTATTTATAATATAATTATTTAAATGTATATGTTATAAGATGCAGGTATCCTTTGTTCCTTATTCCTTTAAATAAAGCAAGGGATTGTTTCATTTTTCAGAACTGATAGGTGCCTAGAAAGAACAAAGATTAATTCCAAGATTCATTCACAAACAAACTTACGTTAGCTTGATTAACAAATATGCTTAATAACTCTTTAAGAGTTATAGTCATATAGGAAAGAAAAGGAATGGTATTTATAGTACAGCTGGAACAGTGACTTCCTTAGAAGTAGAAGAAAAGGATCTCAGTAGAAAGCCCAGTCTAATACAGAAATGAAAAGGAATCTTGGACTCTATAGTTTAGTGTAGCTGTAGACACAGTATACAAAGTAATTTTTAAAAAAGACTAACCACATTCTTGTGCCATATTTTTTCTAGATTACGTTTATTTAGTCTGTGCAATGCAAGTAATTACATTTCCATTGTTTTGTAGCATGTAATCTACAATGAATTATGCTATGTTTTTAATTTTGTGTGGGTTACTTTATACTGCTGTAAATGACAGGACATTTACGTGAGTATCTTATATAATATCAATATTATGTGAATAACCCAGGACACCAAATCTTCTTTATATAATGAACATGATGTTTTGTAAGAAAATGTTCTCTTTAAAACACAAAGGGTCATGGTACTTTGTACTTTGAGTCACAGGAAAGTCCCTTTGTCTGAATATTTTACATTCCCCATTTAAGAAAAAAATTCAACTTCTGTCTGAACGCATAAAAGTCCGTGGAGTGGCTAATTGCCTTATAAATGTTCTGTCTAGCTCTAATCAAAGCCATGTATTATTGAGACTCTGTGCCTGTTCTGAACTGAAGCAGTAGCAGTTCTGAACAGACTATTTGACTAATATTTTAAGTGATATGATAGTACTATTAATACAAGTATTTTTATTTTCTTGAGGAAAGTCAGTTGGGCTATGTTAGCAAATTACCCTGGGGGGTGCTTTAAATTTAAGTGCATTGAAGCCTGCCAGCAGAATCACCTTAAACAAAGGAGGTGAGGGTACAATGTAGCTTGTGATAGAGAAGCAGAAAGAAGAAAGGAAGTCAGCTCCTCAAGTACTTGAAGAATGAAAGTGAAACAACAGTTTGAAAACTAACTATGGTAATACTTTAAATGTGGTTTACTATTACCAGGTTGAGAGAAAGAAGTCTGACCATAAATACAAGATAATAAAACAGTAAATTAAACCCACAAATTCAACAGAAAATTAAAATTGGGGGTGAGGGTAGAAGTGTGGGGTGTGCAATCTTGATTTTAAAAATTAACCTTAGATTTCAGGAACATCAATAAATTTGTAGTACTTTTGGAAAGAAGATCTTCCAAATTGAAAGGTGCAGTAAAATCAGTCTTTTCACTATGCTATTTCCTACCTAGTGTCAGCAAAACTGATAGTACTGGCTTAAACAATTTATAAAGACTGGTTGGAAAATAAAATTACTGAAAAATGCAAAGAAATCTATTTTATTCCTAAAGTATTATATCTATTTCTGAATTTCTTAACTTTTTAAATGGAAATAATAAAAATGATTAAAAAGCAAAGACTAATTCTTAGCTTGAAAAGTATTTTTCCTGCTTTAAATCACAGGTTTTTGTTTTTCTTTTGACAGAGAAAAAAATTATAGTAACAGGAAGACGACAAGATTTTGAGTTCATTTGAAATTACGGTAACCTTGATGAAGTTTTTTTTTTTTCTTATTAAGAACTTGAAGAGTTGGCTTTACATTGTGGACTATTACAAAACACATATGTTTATTTATAATTTTTTTTATGAAAAAAGAAAATTAATGAATATTTGTGTCAGAAGTCTCAATTAAACAAAGTAGTAAGCTGGGTTGTTTTCAGCATGTCTTTAAATAAGTATTATAGATTAAGATGCAAATACTAGGAGGAGCACTGACCACAGAGTGTTATCTATTGAAAGACACATTATCATGCCCTGATTTTTATACTGACCCTTTCTTCTATCCAGGACTGAGATACATTATTGCATCATGAACTTTGCTTTAATATGAAAAGAGTTCATAAATACTTAAAAATCTGGCCCTTAACATTCAAAACCATCTGCTTTTAAAGTATAACCCTCCAGCTACATTTAAGAAATGGTTTTCACTTCACTCATGTTCAATTTTCATTTATATAAAATATTATAATAACATTCATTTCACATCTGCCACATACTTCTATAAAAAGCCAGATTTGATCTTGGACCTAGGTTTTGGAGATGACTGCCTTTCTCTACTATTTATCTGGCTATTTAACAATGAAAAGATCAGACTGTAGTAGCCAGATCAATAAATTTCATAGAACTAGTAGCAGTCAGGCTTATTTCTTAAGAAAAAATCTGAAAGACTCACCATGCACATGTTCAAAATAAAAGCTCACAGATGCACATAAATATTATCAGAAGGACTTTGAAAGAAAAGTGAAGAAATGTCACATAAACTCCTTAGAAAAGAAGAACCAGTGTAAAAAGCATTAATCCATGAATCTGCATTTCTAAATGTAAGTCAGGTATAATGGGGGAACCTGATTAAGACCAGTTTCTTTTTGATTTTTTTGTAATGTTAGCTCTGAAACTTTTTGATTGTTTTGGTTTTTGGGTTTTGGGGATTTTTTTGTTTTGTTTTAGAGTGAAAATATAAACTGTGCAATGATTTTTCCTGCAACACCTTGGAACAACCCTTTTTGGTCAAAGCTACCATAGTGAACATAATTCTAATTTTTTTTCCAGCTTAAAGGTTAATAAGACTAACAACTTGGCAGTTATAAAAAAATTGCAAAGGAAACCCCCTAATTTCTACAGATTACAGTTGGATGGAGAATAAAGTGAATCCCTGGATTGACTCCCAAAGCTGAGATGGGTGGTCACAAAACTCATGGGCTACAAAAGGCCCCTGTGAAGTTGCAGCCACCCAGGAGAGGCCATGTTGTTCTCAGCATCTATTGAGAACAGCAGAAATTTCCTTTCATGGCTGCAAGTTAAAACAATGAACTGAATCTGAATCAGGAAACACAACTGGGCAGGTCAGAAAAACGAAGCTTTAGAATGCCAGTGTTTTATATTTAGGGCATAACAGAAGCAAAATAAACCCACCCAAATATCAAGAAGTTCCATGTCCTCATGGCCCCAGTTCTCTCCCTAGATAGAGCTGAATATCCTCACTAATTTGACTAAGTCATCATTAGCATAGCTGAGAGCAAAGTGCACTCCTTTGCCTTTTTTTTTTCTTTTTTTGACTCCTAAAGAAAAATTTCTTTGATACATAACTAATTAAAGTGCACAGGGCACTTTTTGCATAAGTGTTGAAATGGTGGGAGATAACTGGAGACCTGTTCTCTTTGCATGTAAAATAATAGAACTTGCTGGCATTTACTTAAAGCAATAATGAACTCTTTGATCACTTTAATCACATAATCCAGAGAAAATTATTCTTGACCACTCAAAGAACAAGTCCCAAATGCTTAATAGTCAACTGCAAAAGACTTGTTTTAACCTGATTTGCCCTAGAGACACTGTGCTTTTAGCTTGGAAAGCTTTTTCAACCTAAAAAATTCAATTAATTTTCATTTTAATTTGTTCTATTTCTTCTTCATGAGCTGGTTGCTTGATTTTTATAATGCTAAAAGTGACTTCAACTGAGCTTTAACTGAAAACTTAAACAATTGGGATCAATTCTTTCAACTGGATTTTAAGCAAATTATGCTTTTCTAATTGTTATACTTTTTCATCCAGTCTCCTAAAGCAAGTAATACACATGGACTTAAAGGAAAAGATTTGAAACTATAATTACAAACTGAGGCTTTAAAGTGGAGAGCAGCCATTCAGCAGGAGTATTTAGATGGAAACTGTATTTGAGGAAGAACGGTCCCATAGTTTTCTTCCTACCATATGGAAATGTTAAAAATATAATGCAATGGCAGAGACTGATGCAGAGTGAAAACAGGAAAAAAGACCTTCTGGTTGAAGAGTAGCAAGGACAAGTCTTTCTTTTGGCTGTGGCTTTAAGTACTGTCTGCTTCTGCAGTACATAGGGGACATATTTTACTAATCCCTGTATATATGGAAATGTAAATTCTATCTCACAGCATCTAGGCTTCAGGCTATTCCTTAATTCCTTATCAGAAAGTAAAGAAACATATAAAAAAAAATGGAAATAAAATTGTACAGAATTGGAATGGATGTTGAAATGGGTACCTCCAGGTGAGCAAAACTAGTCAACAATTTTCAGTGCTCATTACTTTATGTAAGTATAAAAACTCACATGTTTTTCCTCTCTTGCCCCCCCCCCCCCTTATGCCCTCTTAATGTTTTGGAAAGAAGCAGGAAAGAAAAAAAGTCAATTAAAAGTGTTGAATGTTCCTGAACTCATGAAATA
>JBCJKH010039141.1:0-11794 GCA_039877255.1 Loriculus beryllinus
AGAGCAACACTGTCTTCTCCTTCCTCGGACTGAAACCTACTTTGGCATCAAAGGTCAGTGTAGGTTTTTCATGGAGTTTTTGAAATAAAGTGAAATTGAATTTTCTTTGAACGGAAAGAACTCTGTGCTTTTGATGTACAGCTGCCCTGATCTATACCTTGTCCATATCAGCTTCATGCTAATGAGGTAGTTGAAATGGTTGCCATGAAAAGCAAAGCATTTTAAATGAAACCAAGCATATACAGGGAAGTTAATCTGAGGCAGCAGATAGAGGAAGTTCAGTGAATACAGTCTCCTTCACATTATCAATCTAAGCTGAAAGCAATTTACTTAATTATTACAGGAGACATAAGTAGGACCTTAGTCACTGGAATATCTGCAGTTCATGCCATCAAAACATCATTTTACAGGGCCAGCCTGACATAATGGCTCAACCAGGCCATTTATTCATTAGGCATTGATGTGCTTTAAAAAAAATGCAGAAGAAATGCTGAAGCAGTCAGGAGTTACATCACCTTTTAGGGCAAGAATTCAGTTTTAATAAATACATATATACAGGTCAGGACACAAAGCCAGATAGCATCTTCCTGTTGAGGGCAGTATGATAGATGACATTTTATTGCCATATGGAAGCCTGGGCACTTATTCAAAGAGACTGTATGGTGCACCTTTTGACAGTAGGTCAGACCCATAGGGTAGGATTTTTCTTCCCTTGACTATTGTAGATACAACTGTGTTTGGTAGTAGTACTGCTTCAGGCCTGGAAGGTAGCTCCTGTATACAGTTCCTTTTCTGCCAGGAATTCATTTATTTCTGGACTCCATGAGGGACAGGAGTGGGGGGGAACCTCATCAGGGCACTGCAAAAGCGGGTTATTTTGACAGCATGCCTCACTTTGTAGCTTGAAGAACTAGTCCTAGGAAAAAGCTGATGTGCTAACTGCAATTAGAAATAGCTTTCTATGCAGCTCTGTTCCTACCCGTTCTAGACATTATAAACTTGGCCAGATCACTGCTTCAGTCTGGTAGTACTTTAGAGTGATGAATCCTCAACTGCTGTGTTAGGATCAGGGTTAGGGGCACCTTACATGCACAGGTCACAGACATGGGAGAGAAGCATTAATGACCTTTTTCTTTTCCTCTTTTCTTTCAAATAGGAATCAGAACCATAGAAAGCCTACCTGAAGTATGGACAAGCACATCTCCTGGATGAATGACCCTGTTCTTCAGCACACAACAGCTTTCCTAATGGATCACTGTGATAGAGCAAACATGCATCATTAGTAGTTGCTTGCTGTGAGACGGTACTCTTCAACAATGCAGAGTTAATAACACATATGAAACAAGATTAAGGCTGGGGTACTCATCTTCCTTTTCAAAAATACTTATTGTTGATGTTTCACTTTTGTCTTTGGATTGCTTTTGCAGCTAGCACTGATATTCTAACAGACACCTGTGTTTGAGAATAAGGAGTAAAAGAGTAGGGCTTCTATTGTTCATGGATATACTTATGTAGTCAGATTCCTCACCTTTTTTAATTCTTCCAGCTACAGTAGTTGAAGTTAGCTCCTCGTGATAATTAAAACGCTGGTGATTATTAGAATGTTTGTGCTGGTTATGATCTAGAGGGTAAAAATTGTCAATCTTAAGATCTCCATGTAAGCCAGTAACTGCTGTGTTTTTACTCTACATTTGTTTATAGTGATGTTTGTGCTAAATCATGTTTATTGTAAGAGATATGGGCTGCTAACCATGCTCATGAAAACTCAATTTGTCTAATGATGCACATTGCAACTGACTATTCAAGAAGTTGTTATTATGGAGAAGGTGCCAAAGTGAAATATTTTGACATGGTTCCAAGTGGAGGTGAAATGTGCAAAAAAACATTTGATAGAAAATACTGAGTAATTCAGAAGAAGAGATCTCATAGCTAATGATAATATTAAGTTATTGCTTAACTGAGAAAACTTAACATCCAAAGCTGGAGCTCTATAGTTAGACAGTCTTAAGCAAAATTTTGCCAAATCCTTGAGTTTACCTTCAATAACACACAGCTCCACAATTAGCCACATGAGGGTCAGGAGGTACTTTCAAAGTCAGGGCTTAGTCCCATGGATGGTTAAACTCTCTATCATGGAACAAGAGCACACCTAACTCACCTAGCTGTTATCCTGGTTGTATCTCCAGGTGTGGAGGTGCCTCAAAGACAGTGAGAAAGCTGAGCATGTGCTCTGCTGGATGAAGCCAGAATGGTCAGCTCGATTGAGGAGAAGGAGTCAAGTAAAGGACATAGAGATTATTCCAGTGGGACTGCATTGATGCACGTAGTAGAATTTAGGCCTATGACTTGCCAATAACCATTCCAAAATACATTCTAGATGAAAGTCAAACTGCATTATGCATTTTGAATCAAGTCTGGCTATGAAAATAACAGCTATGCTGTAATGTAGCTTTTACTGAAGTGATTTCATAATGACAGGGTAGTGCCATTCCAATAAATGTTCCTATGTCTTTGGGTAAAAAAAGACAACCATTATGTGGAAAAGCTTATTTGCAATCACAGCGTTACTCAGACTGTGTGGCTTGAAGGAAGCCAAACTCTTTAAGAAGTGTCAGAAAGCGACACTGCCCATGCAACAAATGTTTAACATGTTCTGTTAAAATCAGTAACCATGGCATCCGAGACATGTCAGTTGGAAGGGACAGCTGGAGGTCATCTGGCCCAGAACCGTCAAAATCCAGGCTAACACCACACTAGGTCGGATCAGATACAGGTTTGTCTAGCAGAGTGTTAAAAATATCCAACTATGAAGATCTTGTAACCCACTAGGTAACCTGTGCCAGTGCTGCAGCACTTTCCTGCTGAAAACTTTCTTTTAATGTCCAGCTTCAGCTCCAGGGCTGTAATTTGTGGCTATTGCCTTTGCTATGTTTTCTGGCACTCACAGGAAGAGATTGGCACCAACCTTTTTGTATCTCAAGTTAGTCGTAAGCTACCATTAGAACATCCATCAGCCTTCTTCTTACAAGAGTGGGCAAAACTGTTTTCCTCAGCCTCTCCTCACAGGCTGCGTGCTTTAGGCCCCTGGCTGTTGTGCTTTGGTGGAAGGCTATTCTTTCCAGTTTGTTCACATCCTTCATGAAGTGGGAGAAGATCCCAAACCAATATTACAGATGTGGCCAGGGGATAACAACTTTCCTCAGCCTGCAGGCCACACTTCTGAAGTAGTGCATGCTTTCCCCTTTCTGCATGAGTAAATTGCTGGCTTATGATCACCCTGGCTTTTGTTAAAATCCTCAGGTCCCTTCAGCAGGACTATTACTCTGTCAATCACTTCCCAGCCCATACTGATGCTTTGTCACCCCCAAGCAGAAATTTCTACCTGTCTTTAGCAAACTTCATGAGGTTTCAGTTAGACCAGTCCTCAAGGTTATTGGGATGCCATTGGGCTGAAGCTCTGCCAGCTCCACCAACCACTGAACCAGGTTCAGGTGTCATTCACAGCCTTGCTGAGGGTGCCCACTAGGTCATCATCCAGGTCCCTGCTGAAGATGCTGAACAATAGAACTGTAGCCTCTCAGATTCTGGACAACAGCTTACAACTACAGTCATGACATGAACAATGTGCATGACTGCCAGTTGTTACAGTGAAGAACAGGTTACTTTCTTGTTCTTCTTGTCTCAGCTACAAACTGCTGAGAGTTGTGTGGCTTTTCCCTCTGGTACAAAGGCAAGAACACCTTAAAAAAGGAGATGTTAAAGGAGTCCATCCATAGAACAGTTTCACTTCAGATCCTCTGGTGCCTCCTTTGCTCAGTGAAAGGGTTATATGGAGCACACACATATTTCGAGTCCATGGTTGTATTTACTAGTCAAAATCTTAGCTGCAGCACCTTCTCTACCGGAATCCTGAATGTGAGCTGATGACATGCATATACATACATATATATATAATATGTATACATATATGTATGCATGTGCATTTTAAAGAATGTTCTTGTCACCAGTCCCACACTTTAATGAGGCTTGAAGCTCATTATAGGAAGGGAATGTGACATTGGGTGGAGCTGGTTGTTGTTATCTTCACAAAGTTCAATATAACCATTCCTGAAAAAACAAACTTGAAAGAAAATATGTATATTTTCAAATGAATATAGATATAATTTTACATAATTACACAGTTGATTACAGAGAAGCCATCCTGGATTTATCATGTACTTGATACATTGTAAACTTTGAGAACTGCCTGAAGTCCCAGTTTCGAAAGACTTAGGTAAGTGTGTAAGTATATACACAAGAGTAATCCTGGGGAAAATGGCAGGTTTACTGATATGAAAGGCAAAACCACACTAATTTCTCCAGAGATTAAATTAGTTTCACAAAACTCCTCTTGAGTCTTGATAATTGTAGAATAGAAGCCTCCTGTTCAGAGGAGAGGTAGGTAGGTAAACCTAGCTTATTTCAGAGCACACATGTGGGCATAATCGATTGTATGGAGGACAACATTAGCTCCAAAGGTATCCCGTTTACTTGCATGGATTGGCAGTGTAAGTCCCTTAGAGCATTTGAATTTTAAGTGGCTAGTTTAGAAGGGGAAAAAAAAGTATATACGTTGCTTGAATGTGAGTTTCGTCTGTTGTGCGACAGCCTTATTTTTGTAATTAAAGCAAGTAGAGTTCTAGTTTGTTACACAAGATGATGTGGGATTTTTTTAAACCAGTTTTGTAATAATGAAATGTAGCTATCAGGTAACTGAAAAGGCCTGTGGAAAATAGAGCCATTTATTGAAAGGAATAACAAATTCTTTATTCTGTTTCAAATACTTGCATATGCATATGAGAACCAAATGATCCCAATTTTTAGCTAATACTTGTAACCACCTTGTGTTTTTAAAAGGAAGAGTAGTGTGAATTAAACTGTAAACCTTTGTACCTAGCCGAAGTTGCTGTGTGGGCTGACGTGCGTGCACACATTCACTGTATCAGTGGCCTTGATAGAGGTGTTTTTGTTTGTGCCACACACTACTGGATAGTGCCTTGCCAGAAAGAGGACTGTTTCTGTAGGGTTTTCTTACATGTGCTTAAACTTTGAACTGAGAAAGAGGTAGTTTCTATATTGCTATTTTTGTAATAACACAGTACATTGTTTTTGAGGCCTGAGTCAAAGGACACATGCTTTGTTAAGGCTGAAACAGTTTTTGATGAGTCTGCTGGACTCTGGATTTGTCTTGGTGTGGCTTTTTGTATTTTTCTTTCCTTTTCCTTTTTGTTGACTGTCTTGAACCAAACCTTCCAAGGGAAATGGACCTGGAGTAAAGCCCCTAAATTCATGTTTACACTTTAAAATAACTATCTATCTGATTTGAGGGTTGAGCAGCCCAAGTGCTATTGCTGAAATGGAGCTACCGAGCTTTCAGTGGCTTTCTTGGATCTCTTCCCTGCCCTGTCTCCCCATCAGGCCATTTACTTAGGGAGTCCAGTTTGGGGAATACCACAATTCAGAAGCAGGACCATGAGATCGTAGGCAGTGCCTTGTGGCATTTTACAGGAGTGCAGGAGTGGGCATCACCAGGCAAGTGCTAGATTCCATTAGGCATTTGCACTTGCCTAATCAGACTTGTCTACGGGTTTCACTAGACCCTGGTACAAGCAGTGGAAGGAGGAGGGAGCCCCTGTGTTTGCCCTGCACAGAGGGCAGGAGTGGAAGGCATGGTGCAGAATGGCCCACAGCACCCTGAGCAGTGGTTCTCACAGAGGCCCTTGGCTGGCAGTGCATGCGTGCAGCCGCGCGGTGCTGCTCCCCATGGGACTCCAGCTTCATCCTGGCCTAGCCACCATCCTCCTGCTCCCTAAGGAATTTGGGAGGGGAAATGAAGAACAGCTTCTTGATAGCAGTCCTTCAGCCAGGGCAGATCAGGCTTACTCTCTTCTTCCTATTCTTTACCTCTTCCCAATGTGACTCATCCTGTCCTGTGTAGACCCACCTGTGTGCAAAGCTTCTGTTCCCGGCCTCCTGTCACACCCTGTGAGGTCAGAAATGCAGAGTTGCTGTTCACCTTCACGGCATCAGTGTTTTGTAACTCAGTGGGGGAGGGAGCATGTTGCATCCTAGGCCGTGTACACGTTATGTATTGAAACCATGCTCGCCTAATAAAAACTGTAACTCCAAAAAGACGCCTGGACTGTGTTGTGTGCGTGCCAAAGGACAAAATACGAGTCTTTATCTTTGCTGCAGCTCCCTCTAGTGACAGCCTGGTGCTTCGGTTCCAGCAGACCCTGCAGGTGGGAGCACGGCAGAGCTCCTGGCCTAGGGTGAGTGAGACTCACTCTCTAAGATGCTAAATGGCTTTGATCCTGGTGGCTCAGTGGGAATTGCAATGTGTAGGACACCTATCAGGTTAGGGTCTAGGTCCTCCCCAGGTAAATAGTAGTAAAGAAAAAACCCAAACAAAACAAAACCCCAAAGGGATGCTTTATTGTCTTCCGGTTTTGCACTGGGGTTAGCTGACAAAAAAAACGACAGGTACTTTGGGGTGGCTTGGACATAGGGCCCAGGAAGTTTTCACATCTGAAAGTTTTGCTTCTAGGGTTAAAACCTTCAGGAGCGCTGCTTTTTCTTGTCTGACAGGAATGTGAGTTTCTGGTTTGCCTGCCCACTTTGCTGGTTCATAGAAGGTATTTAAAAATGTTTTACCCAGTAAGTGGCTAACCAAAGGTACACGTTTGCATCATGACAGACTTCCCTTGATTAACAGGCTGGTATGTGGTTTTTAATACCTGTCTGGAACTTGCCCATTATCCCTAGCGTGAGCACTACTTACCAAGCTCTACCCATTCTTCTGCACCCTGGAGCGAGGTGCTCTGTGCCACCTGCTCTGAGAAAGAATGAGTAAAGGAGATGTGGATGGGGAAGGCAAGCCTGAAATCCTTGAAATGAGATCCTCAGCTGATGGAGGATCGGTAGCAGCAGTTCTCTGGAGTGGAGCTGTGGCAGCTCAGCTGCTGTGTCACGGAAGGGTAAAAGCAGCCAGATTTTGCTGCAGGGGTGGGCAGAAATGTCTTGATTTCCAGAGAGGAAGATGAAGAGATGTTCTGTATCACTGCTTGTGTAGCATCCTTCCTGTGCTCTCTGTGAAACTTGTGGTGCTGCCATTCCTCCTACATGGCTGCCTGAGAGGGCACTGAGGACAGTCAGCAGGCAGAGATAGTACGGTCAGGATGCTTTGCCGCTAGCTATCATCTTCCCATCTATCCCAGCTCTGTGTGTGCTCCCTGAGCCAGAGGAGCATCAGTGAGAAAAACGCTTGAAAGTCATTGCTGTGTTTGCACACATTTGTGTCTACCAGTGTTACTATACCTCCTCATTCCCACCCCAAGCAGTTAGTCTGGGCTTTGAGAAGGTTCTTCTCAACTGGCCCATTAACTTGATTTGCTTTTTAGGTTCCAGAAGGACCTGATATGTTCATTCCAGAGACTTCAACCAAGCTATCACTGAAGGTGCTTTCATGCTGTCATCTGAAGTAACCTCTCCCAGGCTGCACGGTGTGGTACAGGCAAACTTGGTTCTGGCTGCAAGTCCTCCATCCATTAATTACTTTAAAGGTGACCACTGCATGTAATTCAATCCCCTGATGAATTTGGAAAACATTAGAACTTTACAGGATTAAGGAACTAACACCCTAAAGAAAAGGTCTGCTGCACCCCTGAAGAATTGCGTGTAGAAGGCTATCTGCTGCTAGAGAGAGAAGGCATTTTCACGTAATGGGAATAAACAGCACACTGATTCTGTGCCTCTTGAGCCCCAGAGATCATACCCCTCCCTCAGACCCAAGCACCACCTCCCGTAACTATGCTGCACAGTAAATGTGCTTACCTTTTCCTTGCACCTCTTCCGGGATCAAGAGCAATTCCACTGAAATCAATGAACATCAGACTGTGTAAAACACGAGCTGAGCCTACAAGCCTCTGCATTACAGCACCTTCCAGAAATAAACTTGTCAGACCAAGTTATTCTGCTGGTAACCAAATGGAAAACAATCATCAGTAACTTGTCGGTTTTGCCTCAATTATTTGAGCAAGCAGCAATGAGGGTCAGCACGCTTTTGCAGATACCACACTGTGAAGTGCCAGAGCTGACACTGTATCAGGACTTCCAGCCCTGGCTGTCAAGCAAAGCTGTAACTGCGTTTCCCTCTGCTTCCCAGAGGGACCATGCGCCTATGCAGAAGGGATTTGTTGCATGGGTGCGTGGCCATAGCAGTAGGAAGCAGATCAGCGCTGGCATGAGAGAAACCCACAGAGGGTGAACAAGTACCTGTGGGCAAGGCCAGGAGAAAAACACAGTGCTGTGGCAGGTGAGGAAGACAACATCTCTGGTCTGTTCCAAGCTGCTTCTCCAGCCGCTGCTAGCTCACCTTTCCTTGTCATTAAATACTTTCAGCTCATGCCTTCCTGGTAGGAAAAGGGATAATTACCAGATTTGATGTCATTTGCATCTCCGAAATAGCTTCAGCCAATTTTCTTCCTTCCCTTCCAGTTCATGTGCCATCTCCTCTTCCACAGGGCAAAGCTGCACGGATGGCACACAACAGCACTGGCGATGCCGTGTGTATAGCTTCTGTGCAGCTTCTGGCCTTCCTGGCCTTACATAAACACCAGTTTATCCTTGAACCTCCATCTGCAAAATCCATCTTGTGGAGCCTGCAGCCAGGGGTGAAGCATTGCTAGAAGCTCTTCCCTTCTGTTTTACTTAGCTTCTCTTAATTTCACAGTTTTATATCCTTAAAACGAGGAGGCGGGAAGAATGTAGGTGTGAAAAGACAGAGATGGTTGATGTACTGACCAGCCTTTCGTATGTGAGAAGTGAGAAAGATGAATCACTCCTAAGCATGATATGAACAGCATACTGATGTGTTTCAAATACATGACATTTATCATTTATGAATTGTCTAATTAAAGCTCTATCTGGACAGGCATCCTGTTCTTTCTACCCCAGCTTCCTTTGCCAGCATGCACATATTGTTCTCTTTCAGCTGTTGCCAGATGACTGTCTCTGCTGCGAATGGCCTTTATGGAGCCCTTTGGTGGCATTACCTATCTGCAGCAGTGACATGGCCATACGACATCTCCAGAGACAGCGAACCTGCTTGCTGAGATGGCTGTAGCCCCCTGAGCACATACCAGTGAAGGGGCCAGTGCTGCACACAAGTAATGGCTGATGATGGCTTTCACTGCTGACCCCTGAGCTAATGGTCCTCCTGCTACGAGACCTCTGTAATCGTTGGTTCCCCTGGTATAATTTTCCCTCAACACATTTTCTTCTCTGGGTTTTCATAGCTTTAAATCCTTCTGGTTTTCTTCCTGGATTGTTGGATATGCTTTTTTCTTTTAGATGTCTTCTGTGAGTGGCATAAATTTGAGTTTAAGCCGTGAGAAGGCTTTTAGGTCAGGACAGCTACACAGCATTGCCGTGAGATACGCTCTTGAGTCATTAAGGTAAATTGCTGTAGCATCAGTACTGCTCCAGCCAGACTATAATACTTAGGCTCTAAGTGGCCATTTCATGTTCTCTGGAGCATTCTTGCTCTAAGCAAAGCATAGGTATCCATCAAACCCAATTAGACCTACAGAAACTTACAGGGGTGGTGGCATTTTTGTGCAATGGGATTTCATGGTCTGCATTAAATAGTCAACCTAGAGGAGATCTCTTGGGTTATGGAGGAAAATTCTCTGCATTTCTGTCGTCACAGAGTCTGTTTCATAAAGCCACCAATTGTAGCTAAAAGCACCAAACTGGGTCTGGGTTGAAATTCTTTTCCTGTGTTTTTTTTTTTTTTTTTCCTGGCTTTACTCTGCCATGTGGAAGGTTGACTCAAAATCCTGCTACTCCTGCATTAAAGAATGGACTTTCTGCCAAATTCCAGTTGAAGTTTATTCCATTACCAGTTTACCTCCATTACGCCAGTTTACCTCCATTACTCTTGCTGTCCTTTCGTAAGTCTCCCTCACAGGAATTACCTGGCATATGTGCTTCTGTGGTGGTTTCTTTACTGCCTTGGTGACACTAAGGTGGAAGAAGTGGCTGAGCCAGTGAGAAGTCCAGTTCTGCTGCTGGTGCCACTGATGTTCAGGGGCAACTGAGAGCCCTGGGATGAGGAGATCTCCTCTGTCCAATAGCATTGGTTAACTTCATGAAGCAAGCCCAGAAGGAGCTCTTTAATTATTCCAGCTAGCAGAATTCATGGTTTAGAGATGATCCTGCTACTTGCTTTCTCATCTTGGCAGAAGTGTTGAAATTTAACAGTTTCTCATTTTCATCCTGACAGAGCTATTGCTCCAATTTACCATATTTCTTGGGCATACTGAGTGGGCAGATGAAAGAACCAGCTAAATACATGAATTAAACATTCTCTTGACAGACTTTAACCTTCAATTAATTCAAAGGTGTCAGAAAAATCAATAGCCAGGGATGTGCTCCTCGAACTTACACCAGGTGCAGAGTGGAATGCAGATCTTGAAAAGGCCATGAATATCTTCCTAAAATTCATTTCAGTTTAATGTATAGGCGTACATTGTAAAAGAAATCAGTAAAGGTAAATCCTAATTCCCCACAGATATGAACAAGGAATACGACTCTCCATGGCAGACAGCAGGTACCCTGGCATAAAAACCTGTTGTGAGGGGCCTGTTGCAGTCCCGGCTTTATATGTGTGTGCTATGGCAAGCAGGATAAGGGCAATGGCATGTACAGACCCTTCCTCCTGCCCTTCAGCAGCCACATACTGCCTGCTGTTGCTGCATGAGGCTCAGGCTCTCCCCTCCCAGCTCCTTTGCCAGCTCTTGCTGTCACCTCTCAGGGCATCCTGCTGCCTGCCTTTCCTGCACAGCGAGCCAAAATCACTGTGTTCACCCCCAAAATCACTCCTGTGGTGCCTGCTCCAACCTGCTGTCAACTGAATTCTCTCCCTTGTTATACCACCTTACCTGGACTTCCAGCATGTTTATCAGTGTGTTTTTCGGTCTTCTCTTTTTATACCTTGTGTGTCTTCAAATGCAACCTCCATGCCTTTGCCACACTTCCTAACTTCACGTTGGTCTCCCTGCCTTGTGTCACCAGCCGAGTGGTTATGGAGATATTTGGGGATATTTTAGGGTATTTGATAAGTTGAAATGTAACAAACATCTCGGTTATCTTCTTTCCAGGATTATCAATTGTCATTACAAAGCACCACCCCTCTGAAAACACCTCTCACCCTGAAAACGCCTCTCACCCAGTTAGCCGAAATGCTATGGAGCAGACGCATCACTGCCCCAAGGGGTGCTATGGAGTTTATGGTCTCCAAATCCCAATGGGACAGATGTTTTTATGGTTAATAATAATCAGAAAAACAGTGTTGCATATGTCCTAAAATCACTGAGAATGAAATATGAAATGGTGACTATTTCAGCAGTTTTTCCCAGCTAAAGACTGGGGCGAATTTTAATCACTGTAACTTTACAGGATCTTTACTTGCTCAGCATCCTCTCAGGGTTAGGTATGACCTAAACTCTATATTAATCATCTCTGGGGGCCTTCTCGTCTTCTTTTGCACAGCAAACACAAAAAAATCTGAGACCAAGCAGTGATGGACATTTCCTAATGGGCAGCACACAGGCAGCTGCCATCACCCACCACGACCACGAGGCCCATGGGCTTTAATTGACTTGCTGAGGGAGGGCAGGCACCAGCAGAGCCCCACAGCTCCAATGCTGGGGTCCATGGGCACTGAGCTGTGTCAGCAGAAGGCTGTGGGGTG
>JBCJKH010039147.1:0-28038 GCA_039877255.1 Loriculus beryllinus
GAAATCCTCTTTGTTTTGGAGTTTTGAGATGTGCACAGACCTGGGACAGGAAGTTAAACCTCTATAACCCACAGGTTTGGTCTCAAATCATGATTAGTTTGTCTCATTAACAAAATGAAAAAAAGGCATTCCTTTTTTTTCCTGGTTTCATCCAGTTACTCACTCAGCCTCAGCTCCAATTTATTGCCTGCTCAGCTGTGCAAATGCAACTGTTCGCATGGCTGTGCTTTATGTCAGATCAGTGCAGTGCTATGACATGTTATAAAAGGCATCAAGAAAATAAAAAAAAGGCAGAAGTAATTTTCCCTTTCACTGACTGTCACTTTCTTGTATTTGTTAACTGAACAATAGTCTTGGGAAATTATTCCTTTTGGAATTACTTCCAGTTCACACTTCTAGTTAGTGCCATGACTTATTTTTCTCATTGCACTCTGCACTTTGGGGATTCTAATTGGAGGAATAATTCACTGGTGAAATTTCAACACTATCAACATGCAAAGTCACCGAGGTTTGCTTGGTTTAGATGTATCTTTAAGCACAGAAGACAGATAGAAGTGTCCTGATCTGCAGCTTCCGTTTGGACAGTGGAGGGAGATTGCCATGACTAGTTGTCTACCCAGCTCCAGCCTCTGGCACCTCTGACTACTCAGCAACAGGCTGAGGTTTAGTCCTAAATTTAATAAAGAAACATCCTATTCCACCAGACAGACTTTCAGCTTTTCCAGGAGTGATGTAAAGGAATATACAATTATAAGTTCCAAAAAGAGAAGTTTACTACCAGGACAGAGATAATACACTTATGGTTGAAACCACTAATGTGTTAATTCTTACCCTGCTCTTCTTCTCCTTTCCCCCTACCTTCTCAGCAGGTCATTAGGGTTCATAAATGCACAACATCTAACAGTAGGGGGTCGCTGGAGTTCATGTAGCTCCATACCAGCACGGCTCTTAATTTGGATAAGATCTGCGCTGTACAGCCACATTCAGGACAAGGACAAGAAAATTAAACTTCTCATCCAAAATCTACTAGATCGGTTCAATCTGCAGAGTTGCACTGATGAACTGGACCTTTCAGCACATATTCAGGCCTTTCAGAGGACAAGGAAATTTCGGCTGAGTAAATCAAAAATTCTGGCAGCACATGGACATTAATGTGAAGCAAGGCTGCAGCTCCCTGCAGGAGAAATGGCCCAGCACTGGGGCCCAAAACCCAAAGAGCAGCCCTGGAAATCCTGAATGAAGCCTGACCTGCCAGCTGAAGATTTGCCTTTTCTGAAGGCAAGAGTCATGGGAAGAAGACAAATAAAACTTTCAGCAGAAGTATGTGGTCAATCACTTTCAAGAATGCAATTGTCTTCCTGAGAAACTTGCACTGGGCAAAAAATAACATAAATCAAATATCCAGTCCTTCCTGAATGCTAGGCTGATTCTGGGTCATGCACAAGACTCATGTTAACAGGAACAAAGTAACAGGACTTTGATTGTAATGAGAAAAACATAGTGGACATATATGCTCCTCTTATGTGTGATGCTTTATGAATAAATAGGGTAACAGGACCCTGACACAGATTCCTAAAAGCAGCATGGGGACTCACTGTAAATTTGTTTCCCTTTTGGTATTGCTTTTTTTTAAAAATCGTTGCTACTAGATCCCATGAAGCAAGAAATATGCAGACAAATGATTGAAGATAATTTGGCTCAAGATTAATCAAGAGATGTTTGGAGTAATGTAAGACATTATTGCACAAAGCAACTATATATACACAACCATACCCCTTTCAGATTCCATCTGTTAATGAGGAGCTTGAGTATCATCAGGTCATTTAAGCTCCATGAAATTCAGATATAGAAATCTGCTGAGAACTATAAACATACTGTAGAGAAACTGAGGCACAGGGCAAAATACTTTCTTTATAGTGCTTGTATTCTTTCTTTTTTCAACTGTTGTTGATAAAGAAGGCACTAATAACAGCATTTATGGTCCTGTTATCAGAACCTGAGTGCTTTGATAACTTAAATAGCTTAGTTTCTGTGTTACAATAATGCATTGGAATACTGTCCGGAACACAGGGCTGGATTGGGATCAACATTTTCTAGATTTTCATGTTTTCAATGGGTAAACTAGGCTCCAGAGCTAAAAACTATAGTCAGGATTCTGCCTTCTGGTAGCTGTATCCATGGAGTATTGTCTTTTCCCATTTCCTAAATAGCCTCAAGTGATTTCAATTTGCTCATCTTTATTTTCTCTTCCTTTTAAGCAACTATCAGTTAAACAATTATTCACAGAATAAACTATTTAAAACAAATGGTTGCAAAGCCAGTCTGCAGCTGAAGTGGGAGAAAGGGAAAGGTCAGGCAATACTGGCAGCTTGGTGATACTATATTCAAGTCAGGTTTGGTTTAAAGCACATTATAATTGTAGTTGCATCACAAACTCTGTGGTGTTTACAAGGTGGCCGAACCTGTCTTTGCAGGCATAAATTCCAAGACATCAATAAGAAATAGAGGTTTCATTTGAAATACTATTTAAAACCATAGAGTTTTTTGGCATCAGTGCCAAAATGTATGTTAAAAATTGAGATTCATGACACACAACAATTGACAATTTCTATTAATGCCATAATTTTAGAGTGTATGAATATAAAATTCTAATTAATCTGTCTTGAAAGCATATTAATCTTTTTATTCATCCCACAAAGATCTTTCAACACCAGGACATTCAAATCTTCCCAGTGAGCAAGTAGCCGACATTTGTCAGAGGCATCCTCTGAAACCTTCACAGCAACCCGAGCTCACCCCACTGTTATATGAACCTGGATGAGTTTCCTCACTTGTACTCAGAAAATACAGTTGTTGGCTGGACTCTTATGGTTTCCAGATGTCTATTGACATACAACTTTGTCCTGTCCCTTAACCTCTCTGACAGAAGAACTAAGAAAAAATAATCTGAAATTTAGGAAAATCTCACATTGCATTTTGTTGCTTCTTCAAATGATGTAATGTATGTGGTTATATAAGAATATATAAACATATATAACTATATATGCTATACTTACACATATACATGCACACTCATATATATACACACACTTTTGGGAAGTGCTATTTAAGTAAAGTAGACTGTACTTCTCTGCTTTATTCTTTTTTTCCTTTTTTTCCCCACATCATTGAAACACGCAATTTAAATCATTGTCAGTAATATTTCAAAACAAAATTTTGTGAATATAATTACAAGGAATGATCCCAGCACTTACAGATCAACATAAAACATCGAAGTCTTCTGTATTTCTCAATATGGGTGGAAAATATGGGGAGAAGTTAATTTATCTGTTTCTCAGGTTTCTAAGTGACAGACACTCTGAAGACAAATGTTAATAGGACTAGATTTCATGTGTTCTGCACAGAATCTATTTTTACATTCATATAAATAGGTTAAAATGGACTAGCTTGTACAGGAAGAAATAGTAAGCTGATTTAAAGAAACTTAACTCAGCTGTCTTAACATTGTGGGACAAAGTCTCCATCAGTTATACACATGCAACTTTTATCAGTTTTGGGGGAAACATATGGCTCTAAGCACAGCTCTCATATTTTAATTGCTGCCAAGTACACATGCACACACACATACACACACACAGTCCCGTTCCTTCCCCTAGTTCAAAGCTAGGAATGAGATGGGTTTGAGATTTCAAACATTTTCCTGCTCTGACTCAGGGCAAAAAGTTGAAATCTCATAAATTTTCATCAATGTGCATTCCAAACAAAAGCTTAGCTTGAGTTAATTAAAATATTTTAGTAAGATTTTTATTCTTTTTAGGTATTCCTATTTGTTCTAAAATGAGACAGATAAAAAAAAAAAAAAAAAAGATGTATTGCCTATAATTATTTTCCCCCACTTTTTTTGTTTGTTTTAAAAAGCATAAATTGAAGCTGATACTTTCTATTGAGGTTTCTTTTACTTTCTATTGAGGTTTCTT
This sequence comes from Loriculus beryllinus, assembly GCA_039877255.1. NCBI lineage: Eukaryota > Metazoa > Chordata > Aves > Psittaciformes > Psittacidae > Loriculus > Loriculus beryllinus. The sequence continues at coordinate 3,978 of JBCJKH010039147.1, forward strand.
TTGTTTGTTTTTTAGCTATGTTAGCACTTCCTTGCAAAGAAGCTTCATCGAAAATGTTACTCCTACTTTAGCTCAAGCTTAAAAGCAAGGCTTTCCATTTTTTTTGCATGGCAAGGACTGAAAGCAGTTTCTCTGTAGTCCTGGGAACAGAAAAATGTTTAGAGAGCAGAGAGGCAGTGCGATGCGGTGACTGGGGCAGGGCAAGGCTGTAGTCTGCATTCTTTTCCTTATTCTGCTGCCGACTGGATGCACAATCCTCAGCAGATTGCATGGTTTTAATGCCTAAGGGTCAGACCTGGATGCTATAAGTGTTTTGCTTACAAAAGGACTCCTATTGTGTGTATAACCTGTGCTGGAAAAATTATTTTTTTGCCAGTGTAATTTATTCCAATCGTTCACAGTTCAAGGGTGTGATTCCCAGGACCATACCTCTTTCTGTCCCCTGTAAAGAATTACCTGGGCAGAAATTTGTACCGCACATGTAATTAAACTTTCCTCTCTTCAAGGATGTCAGTAATAAGAACCTGAAAACCATTTTTGCATTGTGGATCTGTGCCGCTGCATAATTGTTATCATGTTTCTTAGCAGCACCAGAATGCAAGTGGCTGATTTTCCAAAGTGATGACCATCTCTGCTGTCTGCTGTGATGTGAGGAGTGGCTGAGTAGTGCTTTAGGAAGTCAGGCTGCTCAAACATGCTACTGTAAGAGGCAGCAGCACGTAGCAGTTTAGTTGCCTTTAGTTTACATGGACCTCTGATAAAATCCATGTACACTGAGGATGGAGATTGTGGGGATGGTTTGCCTGGTTTTTTTCTGGTGTTAGTAAGAACTTCAGATATGTTACGCCTATTTTATGTTGTTTTGCTGGTTCTTATTCTTTTGAGGAAATATAGGCTTGAGCAACAGAATCTAAGCTCTTCGACACCTCTTAAATATAGCATTTAGAGAAGTTTCCAGTAAAGGAATGAGTGTTGTCAACTGCTTAGCACAAGCCATTGGAAAAATCCCTGAACTCCATACATGCAGAATAATTACACACAAATGCATTCAGGAATCCTATGGAAAATACAGTCCAGTGACCTGGCATAGTTACAGCACAATTTAGCAAGTATGTTAGAACAAATTACTCCTTTTAACCATAAGCCATTCTGTTTCACGCTTTTAATGAAGGTCTGTGCCACACACTAGAATACTTCTCACCTCATTACTACTCATAAAAAGCAATGATCCATTCAAAGACTCCTCATATCTCCCATATGAGATGTAAAAGAGCCCACTCTTTCTCAATCTGGCACAAAAGAAAAGAACTGCTTCTTTCTTCAGCCTTTGATGTTGATCATTAGGATGTTTACTAGATAACTGAAAAATTTATCTGCCTAACTTCACTGCTGTCCTGTGTTAGCTTTCTGCCTCCCGGCCCTCAGGTTCCTATTTATAAATGTAAATCTCTTGTTGCTGTTCAGGGAAGGGAAAGGGTTTCAAGATTGCTCATGAGTGATTATTTTGCTCTTTCTCTGTGCATATGCATATATTTATATATAAAAAGTATGTGACAAGAGGGAAAAAAAGGGTGGAGAAAGAAATAGTCAGTGAACTTAAAGAATATAATAAGGCAGTAAACCAGAAACCATGAACTGAATAAAAATTAAATGAGACATGCTGTCTGATGAGCATATTTAAAAAAAAATAATCAGGCTTGAATTTAAGCTAGTTATTACCCAAACACATGCACACATACCACACATACACTGGATGTAGTTGTGTGTATTTAAAAATGCAACGGCAAAACTGCAGACAGCATTTTCTCACGGAAGAATGTTCTTATTTGTTAGTAATAAGTCCATATCTATTATTTTATTTTTGCTTTTGCTTGAAGTAGTCCAACAAAGGACTCTATTTTGGCAGCAATTCTGCTACTTCACTATGTCTTAGCAAAATACTTTCAGAGTCTGCATTGCTTACTCCAGCACTGAGATGGAAAGTGACCAGCTCATGGGCATTGTATTCAGTGACACAAGGTGATTTAAAGTCTCTGCCAACCTTCTGGAGTTTAACCCATCCTCCAAAATGGGGCGGCAATGGCTAGAGAGTAGTTGGGGTATTCATTCCAGTGGGATGCTGTTCCGGTTCTGTCGTTGAAGATGACCCAATCCAAAATCTGTAACCACAATAGCTCTCCTAATTGCCCTCTAGTTCAAAGGAGCCTGGGTTTCTTTGAGAGTTTTTAATTAGTAAGGGTCATTTACGTGCACGGACCTAAATCAGAACCACAAACTCTAAAATTTCATACAATGTATTGGAAAAACTGAAATAACCAAGGCCTTAGCAAAGTGGGACATATCTTAGCCATACAGTGTAGCCATAGCCAGGTGAGGCACATAGAAACAAAAGGGTTCACCTCTACCAGCCAGGGAGGATCTAGAAACACAAGACTAGGACCTATCATTCTCAGTGAGGCCAGTAGCTTGCTTAACCTAGCATTCTGTTCTAGCCAACAGTGTGTGTGTGATGCTTCAAAGAAACATGCAAGCTGCCCCATAAACACCAAAAGTAATGTCCTGAGTAATAAACTGCTTGCAAGAAAGGTTTCCCTCTTAATCTCAAGCAGTTAGTTATGCCAGGAAGCTTGAGTATTTTAAATCTCCTGTATCTTATCCTAAGTAAGGATGTATGTTTTATTATCTGTATAAATGTCTAATCATATTTAAGTTCTGGAAAGCCTATCTTCAAAGTGTTGTAGCAGCATTAACTGATCATACCTTAAAAGGGGAGGTGAGCAAGTATGTTGCTGCCATCTCTCTTTTTTCTTAAATATACAAAAAGTAAAGTATGGAGTGACTCAATTCTGTGTCCAAAAACAAACAACAACAGAATTATAAGCCAGAGTTAAAATACTGGATATCAGGATGCAGAACCCTCCATGCCTACAATAGACTACAAAGTTCACATACATATTGTTCACATTTGACTAGGAAATGTAAGGGCAGTATTTTCTTGATTATTTTCTGCTTATCGACAACTTTGAAGTAATTTAGTAAAAATATCGGTTTGTAAAGGCCAGACTGTGGCATCAAGACGTCTCTCTGCAAAGGCAGCCCAGATAGACGACATTAAATCTGTGATGACTCCTCACAATTTAATGGTGTGGGCAGCATTAAAAACAAACAAACAAACAAATAAACAAACAAGACAAAACAGTATATTGTTACAAGTTGTATTGAATAGGTACTGCCTTCTGTTGTTACAGAGGTTTCTGTTCAGTGACTGTCACAACAGTGCTTCCATGAACTCAGAAACTCTCTAAATTACAATTAGACAAAAAGAAGCGTGGAAAAGAAAGAGGATCCACTTAAACTTTTGACAGGTATGCTTAACCCTTATTTCTTCAATGCTCTCTCAGAAAACAGTATTCAATTGCCTAGTGCAAAATCATAGGTGATTATATCAAATACCAAAAGACACTTGAGCCATACTCCTTTTAAATTAAATTGATTTTCTTCAGGCACTTACTCAGAAACATGAAACTGGCTTTAAATATTTTAGACACCGTTCAGCTACATTAAAGCAGTGGCAATACACTAGGAAGAACAGGGAAAAAAACCACTTTTACAAGTGGGTGACCTCTGCAATAACAGCTACAGCACTTTGTTTTATTTGGAAGCTTAAATCAATACACACATACCTGGTTGAAGGCTTATCTATCTTGAGAAAAGAATTCTACAAGTGAGTGGTAAAGGGGAGGAAGAAGGCCATATCGGCAGTAGACATGTTGACAGTGTTATTCAAACTTCTCTATATCCTCCTGCATGTATAAATTTGACTCTTGTTTATAAATACCACTCAGTTATAATTCACAACTCCTGTTAACTTAACCTGTTGATTGTAAAATCTGTCCAAAAACATCAGAGAACAATTTGATCTGCCATAAATACTTCTCAATACCAAACACAGTCATGGAATTTACATCTGTATTTGAAAATCTACATTTATTTTGTAACATAGTGGTAAGAATGACAAAAATAGAAACAGAATAAGCCTGAACCATTTCCGATCACAATAGTCATTCACTGATAAAAGAAGAAAAGTCTCCCCAAAACAGTACAGCTATTGGCCAATGCTCCTCTCTGCTTTTTGCTATGTATCAGACTGCAATCAATTTTAGATCAGCGTAGATTGATGAAAAATGTTTAGGGAAGAAAACATCAAAAATTCCCCTCTAACTCTATCATAGTTCAGTTGTACACCATCCTGAGAACAAGAACTCTTCATACTTGTTGTTTCAAAACCAGTACATTTAGGTCTCAGCATATCTTTTTTGCAGCTGACATGTGCATATTATTTTGTAACAAAGAAACCTGTCAGCTGTATTGGACTGTTTATTACTTTGACAACTTGCTTTTGACTTTTTCTGCATGATTTGCCAAGATTAGGTTTTATTTACAGGGTTTTATGTTCTAAGATGAGGTGAAAGTAAGAACAGCAAATACATCTTTTTCTCTGACATCTCCAGTAATTTTACCTGGTCAAATGTTTGGATACATAGAGCTGCAGTAAAAATGCATGATTAGTACACTCCCCTGTGGATTATGAACGGAAAGCATGTGTTGGGCTTACACACAGCCTGTGATTTACTCACAGTCACATATAAAGGTATTTATTTGCTCTCTCTCCAGTGTCTTTAGTGCCCTTTTCTTATTAAAGAAGACAGATACCAACAGATAACGAAACAAGACTGCTCTGTAAAATACAGATTTAGCTTTTGAAGCAAACATACCAACCAGAGTACTAGAACACAGCTTTTAAAAATATTATTGAAAGAGGAAAGTATGCTGTTTATCTGTGATCTTCTTTATGCAAAATTTTACAGTGATGGATTTTGTAGATTCAGAAATAGTTCTGTAATCTGTTTTCAGGATAATGGGTTTGTTTCTATGATTCTATGATTCTATGTATGGCATAAAATGATAATTCACTATATAACCCTCAGCATGAAGTGGATTTTAACAAAGGCTTAATAGAAACTCCAGATTCCATAAAAATACACAGAGTAAATTCAGGGTTGACAACTGAAATGATGACATGATAACTATTCAATTCATCCTAGCCTATAGCAGTGTAAATGGCAGTTTTACCATGAAGTTTGTTATTTTAAAGTATATGCACCAAAGCAATCTCCCACATCAGATCACTGTTCATCATAAAGCTGCTCACTCTTACCTAGCACACCGCAAATAGAATAATACAGTAATTTGAACAAACGTAGCTTTTTGTGAAATGTTCATTTTAAAGGGTGTCATCAAATCTGTGGATTTACTTTGGTCATATGAGACTTCCAGCCTGTTACACAGCTTACAAAAGCCTGCGTGCTGCAGGCGGGGGTGCTAGTGCCTCAGTAGATGGCACCCTTCTCTCTGACTTGGAGGGGACCCAGCCCTCAGTCCTGCTGCTGGGGTTGCCTGGTAGCTCCAGGCATGAAAAAGTAGCTGGCAAATAACACAAACAAGGCTATTGTGGCTTTTCAATGAAGGGGCTTTCTCATGGCCGGTGCCGAAGCCTGTCCCACATATGATGTGCAAAAGCTGTGAGACGTCCCGACAAAGTCCACGAGGAGCTGATGGAGATCAGCAACACTGCTCACAGTGCAGGAAGTTAATCACAAGGATAAGCCCTTGCAAGAGGCCCCTTTGGGGCAAAAAGTTATCTACTGATGGCTATAAAGCATGGAGCACATAGCTTAGTACAACATATATACTGCGACCAGGATTTAGGCCTTATTCGGTCATACTGTTTTGCTCTTTAAAGACTATAGATTGAAGAAAATGGTAATACATCAGCTTGTTTGCTGCCTCTGACTGAATTATTAAGAGTTAGGGTTTATTAATGTTCAAAGGAAGTCTCCTACTTGTCACTGGGTTACTGAAGATTTGAAATCAGAATCTCTCTAAGTGAAGATATTTTTTGAAGTAAAATAGATGTGCAATTTGTTATCATTTGTTTCTTGTGGTTTTATTGAGCTCTACATTTACCAGTCACAGGTTTTTTATCTGAGACACTACACAGTTAATACGTTCCTGACGGAGGTACATAAAATAATCAATAGTTTGTGATCATCTGGTTTTGGTAATAAGTGCCATGACAGGTTATATGTAAGGTGAGCACGTTTTCAAGATAAAAAAGGGGCACTTTTGTGGCAGTATTTTCTACAGCCATGAAATACTCAAGTGCTCTGTATTCTGGCTTCTTTCTTTGATCTGTTCTGCCTGGGTCAGAAAAACTTCACCTGGAGCAGATCAAAGAAATCCTGAGCAATGCCTCTTCCTCCTGAACCTCTCTCTCCTTCACTTCCCTCTGCTCTATGGTGCTGGAAATCACAAAAAGAAGGGAAATGAAAGGATCCCTCCCCCACAGGCCACATCTCTTCCAATCTCAAGCACAGAATTTTATGTCTTCATCAGACCAGACCATCAGGCCACCAGGCTCACTTATGTTGCAGGACTGTCACTCAACAGGTTGTGATGGGCTTTGGACAGTGAGTGCCAAGGAACATATGCTCTCCCTGTGTTCATGGTCCTGCATCATTAGCAACACTGTGATGAACTTCCACAAAGTGATTGAGTTAGATGGAACCATTCACACACATAAAATTAGACACATGACTTGTTCGGTATGAAACAGGACTATAGAAAATATGTAATGTCTGTGCAAAGATATTGCTGATAGGTACAAAGAGTAAGAAAAAGGGATGAAGACAAGGGGTTTCCATCATTAAAAAAGCCCCCATCCTCCAGCAAAAAAGAAATTATGACAACGAAAACATGACACTTGAAATTTTAAGAAATTTGAAAGAGCTCAGATAATGGAATATCTTTAAAACCCCAGCACTGCATCTACGAAATAAACCATGATTACTGGTTACTTTAGGAAAAAGAAAAAAAAATAAATAAAAGAAAAAAGAAAGAGAATAAAAATGTCATTAATAAAATACTGCAAATTTTCCCACTGAAATTATGAAACATCCTACATAAAGATTTTATAGTAAAAACATTCCAGCAGACATCTAATTAAAACTAGATTTATTTTGGAAAGATGATGGGAATAAAAAGAATCTTTAAACAAAAATTGTATTTTAATGATTATTACAAGAAAAAAGGCTAGAAGACATTAGATTTCATAAAAAACATTTCTATAAAATATGTTAAATAATATGTTCAAATATGGTAAAACCAACGATGCTGACATAGTTCTATGTTTGCTATTTTAACAGCCAAATAAAATAGAAGTTCATTCAAATGAAAAAAAAAGTTAATACTATTATGGCGCTTCTGATCTGTGAAATCCATAGAAAATATTATAATATTAATTTGAAATGGCTTTGCTTCCATAAGTTATCTAATAGCTTGTCTGCTAGTGATAGACACCAGGTATGTCTTGCTGACTTTTCCTTGGCTTCAAGGGAACATCCATGTGATAAGGCAGCACAGGACAAATCTGCCTACTAATCCAGCAGTGAAGCAGTTAACCACAGGAGAGGGGAATTGTCTGCAGGAAAGAGAACTGTCAAAAGGCTTGCCACAACTTTAGGGAGGAGAACACAAAGAAATGGACCTTGCTTTAGCTCAGCTATAGTGAAGGCAGGTTTTCTTTATATTGGCAGTTGGTTGTATTTCTGGGCATAATTTACAAAGCGTCCTTCAACATTAACATAAAGAGAATTTATAAGCAATGCTTCATATGTATAAATCATATAAACCACTGATTTAAAGTTACTCTTGTCTTTCTTCTACATTAAATTTCAAACTGCCAAATACATCTATATTTAGCGTTCTGCATACAAATCACCAGACAAAACTTTGCTCTTGTTTGTCCTGGTGCAAATAGTTGGAAGCTCTTTTGTAGCCAAAACCACAGTTTGGTACATCTCACCTCAGGAGCCATTTGATCTAAAAGGATATTGTGAGATTAAGCCTCATTAAGCCTGTAGCTTTGAAATGGCTGTCAGGAATACACAGATTGCAAGCATAGGAGTGAAACTGCATGTTCCATAGCGATATAAAAGCCATTCCCAGACGTTTCCTTTTTAAAATCTACATGGACATCCCTGGCCAGGGAGGCTCAAATTCCTTTAGAAGGCAGCAGACCATGCAGGTGGTTCTTGGGCTGATCTTGTTAATTCTTGCAAAGTTCAGCCTTCCCTTTCTTGAACAGCTTAATTCTGGTTCCAACTTCCTTTTTTACTGCAAGGGAGGGAGGAGATAGAGCTGTATCCACTCCTGATATGAAATACGTTCAAACACAAACTCTGTATTGAGGTCTATCTGAAAGATGAGGTAAGTGAAATACTTGCTAGTACTGGGAACTGTATTTACATAAGTGAACTCAGGCTCACTTCTACTGTAGAAATCCCTAGGACTCACTAGTTCGATAACTTTTTCTCTAAACCAAGAGTTGTTCCTTTCCTCTAGGAGTCATTTCAAAGGACATAAACTGCAAAATTTATCAGAATAAATTTAATAAACTATATTGTGACATCTATGGAAAATGTACCATTGACATGAAATTTCATTTCCATGTAAGAAATAATATTTATACCAAGATATGAATGGATTATTTTGACTTTGAGTAAAAACCTACAAAGACAAAGACAGAAAGAGAAAGGATGTTTTATAACAATCACTCTACAAATCTCTTTTTCATTTATTTCCTATCCTGAAATGCAAAGTTTACTGCTCCACTTGCTTCTTAAAGACTGATTTCAGCTGTTCTAATGATACCATTTGAAAGCCCCAGGAAGATCTGGCTTACTACTAGTATTAATAACCTCTACCTAAGTATGATAGAGAGATAGCAGATGTCTGAACCTTCATGAATTGGAATGCAAACCTAGTAGTATGGAATATTCCTCACCTATGTGTACTCAACTGAAATTTATATACACACAATTGGAAACTGTTAGAACACTTGTTATTTTGTTGTTTCTTTAGGACCGTAAATCTCCACAAATTTCTGTTGCAGAAACAGTGCACCAAGCAGCTAGCACATAAAATTCTTGAGCATTACAGAGAATAGGGATGTGATCCAGAACATCTCCCTGCCAGGAAAGACTGTTTCATCCTGGCCCACAGTTAAGCCATTCTTGCTCTTTTTGATTTCATCAGTTTTGCATTTCTGGGTCTCTGGTGGCCCAAGCTCACCTGGAAGTTACGAAGTGGCTCTCCAGGCAAAAGAGAGATGGGGGTTTGAGCCTTCTTAGTCTTGGAATGAATAGCAATCCTGCTCTGCATCTCAGCACTCAGCTGAAGCTAATAAAAGGGTTTGAGTACCTCCTTTCACCCTTACTTAGAGTGGTTCAGTTTCCTAAACTTAAATTATTGACATGTAAGACATAAAATAACTTACTGAAATGCAAGACATTCTTTAGGCATTTCCCATAGTCTTGTTCCAGCAATGGATTAGCTGCACATTCTGAACAGATACGGCCATATAGAAACCCTTTCACGAATTTGGAATGGGGAACCTACTTTCCAAACCTTTTGAGCAGCTCACAAATTTTACATACAGCACAGCAACACTGCTCCCTCAGAAGTACAATTGTGAGTCATTATACAACAGCTAAAGCTCCAGGGGCCACTTGTGCCACTTTAAGGACTTGTGGGGACCTGAGAATGTGTTCAGGAAGTCTATATTTGTTTTCTGAGAAGAAAACCTCAAAGACTTTTTTGCAGTTCCTCTTGGTTTGTGATTGACATATCTCTAACCAAGCAAAATCTTGCTGTGTTATTTTCACATGTTAAAGTAATCGGTATAGTTCTATGGTATTGCAACAGTTCAGACACTTGCATACCAGAAGTCAAGAGTCTGAGAAGCCTTAGCTTGTACTGTTTCTCTTTGGACTTCAGGTTTTGTCTGCTGACTGATGGAAAGAGGCAATCAGGGGATTGCATAATTTCCAGAGCAGAGACTACCTTTGATTCCTGACGTGGGTCTACTGCTGCCATTGTGTATTATACAATAAACTGTTTACATAGCAGCCTTTTGTTACAGGTTTTAAATCTTCTCAGGCTGCCAGTGCGAGGTGGAGGCTGCCAGCTGGCAGACAGAGAGGTGCTTGTACTCCAGCTGTTGGAGGTAATTAACAGCCTGAACTGTCAGAAGGTGACAGCCGGCAGAAAGTTCCTGCCCTGGGGTCACAGCTGGATTCCGGCAACTTGCTCCTTGATTTACCAGTAAAACTAATAACATGAATAATATCGGTATTAAATTATCAAACAAGGGGGACTGAGACCAAGTTGTATTTTCTACCCCCAAATTAACTGGCAAAAAAAAAAAAAAAAAGGCATTAATATTTTGAAGCAAGAAAATAAGATTTACTCACTATGGGGGAAAATGTCCCCCAAAACTAGTATACCAAAAATTTGGTGGACATAAATATTAGGATGGTTGCAGACCATAATACTGTTGGGTTGACACTTTCCTGAAATTGTAGAAAATTGAACTAATATCTAACATTAGTAATCTGGGCAATGATTATTAGCCACAAACTTTTAATTTAAGTGCTATACTCAAAACGTCACATTAGATTTACATTTGCTGCAAATAACTGGCTATGAATAGAAATGTAGAAATTATTAATTTTGTTGAAATAATTACTTATTTCTTTTAAAAAATATTGCTAGTTCTTCAGAGCAGTGAACCAAGAGCATAAATACAGTGAATTAAGTAAGTCATAAGTGCTCCTTTTTTTTTCCTGGAAGCCAAAATATTAATTCTTGGCACTTTTAGTCTGTGGTGGTAAAAACACTGCATATTTGCTCACTTGAATATTAGGACACAATTGACATTAGTGTTTGTGGATCTTTGTGCTTCAAAATTATATCTGATAATGACACTCCCAATGCAGTTAATGTTGCTTATGATTTGTGCTATTCTCTCCACTCAAGTCTCATTTCATAATGTTGCAATGTTTATGATATTTGTAACTTTGAGGTTTTTTGGGATGGACTGAAGAACTTCCTGTTTGAGCTGGATGAAAAAAATCCACAGATCTACTGTTCATTCCAAGCTCCTCCTTTTGTATTCCCAGGTGCTCTCCTCTATGAGTGTCTGTACAAGAAATCGTGTCAGACCCACAGCAGTCTTAAGCAGAAGCAAGTAGAGAGGTTTACAGTTTTTGCTCTACATAACCTCTGGTGCTTCCTTTTAAAAAGTGACAAACGTGACAGGAATGTCTCATAGAAGTTATGATATGACAATATGCGTTATTAAATTCCTCTTTTTAATGAGCTCTGACCCAACGTGCCAGGCTTTTCAGTGTTGTGGAAGAAAGATGGCAGAATACAAAACCCAATGCCACAGACCATTGCATTATGAATAAACCAAACCGAAGTTGTTAAAAATTACTGTAGAACTACTTAAAATTCAGAAAGAAGGGTTTCGGTGATGATTTTCTTGACAACAATGATAATTGGCCAAGAAGCTCTTCTTTCTGCAGAAAAAATTCCTCACATTTTGTCCAGACTGATAGGGTAAAACTACCTTTTATATCAGTGTGTGTTTTATCTTTAGGATATCCTGCAGCTATCCTCATCTACTGTAAGGTGGTGTAAATTGGCTTCTGGGAAGTTACGATGATTGATGTTACCTGAACATTTGGCTAAGATGTTAATTTGCAAAGAACTGTCAGTCACAGGAAACAAAATTCTTCAGCTGTATATCAGCTCTTACGGTGGTTTATTCTGTGATCCCAGGAAGCTTTAAGATATTTTCCTACAGCCATGAATGATAACCAGCAAAGCAGCACAATGATATTTTCCCACAGCAACTTCACACACACACACATTTGAAAACTAAGTTCTAGCTGTGCTGTCCTCTTTTACCTAAACTTTGATGTGTGAGTAACAATGAATTAGGCTTTTCCTGTTTAGGAAGTGCTTTGATATGCAAGAGAAATAAGTACTGCTAATAAGTAAAGTTTCCAAAATCATATGCATTCTAAGTAGCAAGAGTAAACCAGAAACAAGTAGAAACTTCAGAAAAGACCGGAATGCTAGCAGACAAAACATTAGAATAAATAAAAAGAGAAGCTAAAGCACTGCTCTAGCTTGCTGTTATATGCCTGTATCTAAACTGAGTGTGTTGCACTCTAGTTTTGCCTCCTTTACTGTAAAGACTGGAAAGTATTATAGCTTCCCTCTTCATGGATTTTGTAGTGCGCACTGAGGTTCTGTTTCAGTCTGAGGTTAGGCCATCACCCATGCTCTCATCTTAGTCCAGGGATGGATATGGGCACCCAGACTCCAGCATTCAAGGTGTCTATAGAAAGCTCTAGTACCTGCACTGAAATCTAACCAGACACATACGCTCCGTGGATGGTTATCCATTAGAATGCACAAGATTCCTGAGAAGCACTCCACACTATACTATTCAGCAAGATGGGGAATGGGGAAGGATTTTGCAACATTTCAGTGCATTGCCTATTTTCAAAATACATAGTTGGTGTGGATCAGCCCTGAGTTCTTAGGGCCAGTGAAAGATCACTCTTAGAAGTTTTACTAGCATTTATAACCATGTCATGTTTCAGTACAATTTTTTAAACACCTGATTCCACACCCTTTTAACTTAATGAGAGATTTCCCTTTGATAGCAATGGGAACAAGACCAAAGCCTAAGGGAATATTAACTAGTCAAAATACAAATTCAATCTGGGTAATGTTACCTTATGTATAAGTTCTCTGCCCATATGTTCACCCATTTTACAAAACTTTGAGAAAAACATTGGTCAACTTTCATTTCCAACTTTGTAATCCACTTTTCTCTTCAAGAAGAATAATTGGAAAGGAAAAAAAAAAAGAAAAGGAAGAAAAGTAAGGATTTGAAAATTAAATTTTTGTATTAGAAAGTCTGAATTGACAGTAAATTCCACCTGGAGTAAAAAACCTTACCCTGTGGGTGCAGCTTTCAGACCACACAGGAGCCTTTACAGAGAAACAGAGTAACACACTGATACTAATAGGAGAGATGCTTACAGACCGATAAACTAATAAGTACACATAAGAAGCCCTTTTTAATTCATTCAAACTAAAAAGGCTTAAAAAGCTGAAAACAGAAAATAGTTGAAGTTTAGAAAAACTACCTCAAATAGATCAGTAATACCTAATCTCTGAAGTTTTCAGCTATCTTCTGTCCACCCACAGTTCTCCTCAAGTTAAAAAATCACTAATTTGTTGTAGTCCAAATATTTATTTGCAAAAATATTCTGTGTGACATATTCTTTAGCTGTTATTATTTCCTGAAAATAATATTAGCAATTCATATTGCTGACAATTTTCATGTTTATGTTCTTCCCTTTCCATCACTCCTTTTCCCTCCATTCTGGTACACAACCCTACAGGCAGCAGATGAGCAGATGTCACTAATATAAATACTAGCTTCTTCATGTTGCCTCAATCCTAAATCTGCTACTATTATATGTTGCAGTCATGATGACTCCTTTCCACCACTGCCCTGGGGCTTGGACAGCTGACTCCAAAACTTGCCCTGACAAATGAGTGTTGCCCAGTGTTCTCAGCAGGTGGCTCTTTTCCTAGCAGCTGAATTTTATAAGCAATAAATTAGCCTGGTAGTCAACAGGAATAAAGAGCCAAGAGTATTGTTAGTAACACTAGATAATGCCAAGATGGGTAAAATGTTTAATACTCTTTTGATTCATGGTTCACTAAAAAGTAGTTATCTGAGATTACATGAGTTCCATAATTAGCACTGAAAACAGGGTAAAAAACTCAGGCTGCAGCGAGTTATATAGGACTTCACATAGATATTTAAGTGATGAAGTAATCCTTGAATCACCAGAAATTAGAGAAGCTGCAGAGGTCAAGGTTCTGGAGCACCAGAAAAGGACAAACAAGGTGCTTATTTCCAACAGTGGGGAAAGGGAAAGCCAAAGAACCATGGAAGAGCTAGTCCTACTTCAGACTATTGAAAAATAAACAGAGCATCTATTCTAAGCACTTGAATGATTAACTAGTGATAAGTAACAGCCAAAAAATTATGTACTGTATCTTTACCTCATTAAAATAGCCAATACTCTTTTGCATAACCTAATTGGGAACAAAAAAACAAAACCCAAAGCCTACAACAAACAGGAAGGTAACTTTTCTACCTGACACTACTGTAATGAGGGTGCTGAAGAGACTGGAAAACAGTATGCTGAAAGGCTAGAGTTCTGCTGAAATCTGTCTTGAGTCTGGTATTGTGCAGCCATTTCATTAATGCCTTAGGTGGTACAACACACAGTAAGTTTATTAAATTCTTATATGATACCAAGCTGAGAGGAGTGCAAGCATTTTAGTGGACAAGGTTAGAATTCAAAATAATCAAGACAAATGGCAGAAAAAAGCTGTAATAAATAGAAAGCAATGCAATCAAGACATATCAAACATTTAAGTAGGAACAATCAGCTTCACGAATGTTGTATGAGAAATGGCTTGCTTAGATAGCAGTCCTACAGAAAAGAATCAGGATGTTATAGCTTATCACAAGAGTCAATAAAACAAATAGTACAATGGGAAGTATAAACGCAAGAGCTGTATGTACAACACCCAGTTTTGCAATTGCTCTATCAAGACTGGACAAGGTTCAGCATACGACAAAAATAAAAAAAGATCACAGGTCAAGAAAATGTGGATTTCGAGGAACAACAGCTACAATGGATTATTTTAGAGAAGAAAAGACTAAGATACATGACATAACTATATTACTGCAAAGAAAATTATATTAAATTACTCTTCATCTCTACTATAAGAAGGAAAATAAGTAATGAAGTTAATTTGCAACAAGGGTATTTAGATTGAAATTTTCACCCTGTTATCTCTCCACAAGGGTACTGGAGTAGACAGATGAATAGATTACATGAAGAGGCTGTGGGATCTCCATTTCTGGAGTTTTAAACAAACAGGCTAGGCCAGCTTCTGTCAGGAATGTTTTAGTTCTAGTTTACTTTTAGAAATAGTTTGGAGAGCAGACTAGATGACCTCTGACCATCTCTCCTAGCTTTACTTTTTATAAAGTGTGTCTTCAAGTTACTTGAGGAGTTGAATACATGTAGTAAATATATTTCTCATGATATGCACAATTTATTGTGTGGGTTTCAAACCAAAATAAGCAGAAATGTGAATTCCTACTGGAATTACAAGATCTGTGTAAATTATGCACAGTCCTGGATTACTAAATGGAATTGTTCATCCAAAGACCTTGAACTCTGTGTAATGTGAAAAAGGCAGCCAGAACAAATTTACGAGACTAAGATGTAATCCCATCAGTCAGGCACAAAGCTCCCCTTGATTTCAGAGGGACCAAGACTTGGATAGCTTTTTTTTTTAAGGTCTGGCATTAAATAATGCAAAATATGCCATGTCCATTGTTATTAAACTGATATATGTAAATGTAAACATTTCACATTAATATCTTGTCAGATTGTCATTTGGTGTAATTTCAGTGTGGCTAGTTTAAGAAAACAGAATGCTACTAGTCAAGTAAAACTGTCTGCAAGAAATATTTAGGAAGAAGTCTGAAATCCAAATTCCCTATCGCCTTTATTTCTTTACAAAGTTGTATAAATGAGGAAATAGCACCAAAGACCTATTAGTAATAGTTATTTCCTAATTGCAGTGGGAAGCATCCTGCATGTTTAAATAAATATTGTTAACTCTGACCTCTTGGTTTGCCAGGACTGATAAGGCAATTGTTTGACCTATATGAAGCACATACAGTATGCATGGACTGAAAGCAGCAGGAAAACAGGAAACAATAAATCAGAAATTAGGGCACTGATTGTTGTAGCTAATTACATCAGACTTCTGCTTAATTTCTCACTCTGTCATTGTAACCCGATTTTCTTGCCAACAGACTTTGCAAATTGCTGGTGTCACGTACATACAGCAAACAATAATCTTTAGTTACTATGATTGACAAATGAATGAGAAGGAGAACATAGTTTATTATGGAAGAATGAACTGTGACACACACCAGATACCTGCTCAGATGCTTTTTTAATTCACTTACCTAGATATGCTGCATGATATATTTTGCCAGGACCACAGGTTTTGGCATCACAGCAACATAATTGAATTTGTGTCATGGTTTGATAATGCTAGACAAAGAAGGAAAAATGAGGCTATAAAAGGAGAAAAATGGCAGAGATTGATTTCCACAGCAAGAAAGATAAAGTGGTAACTAAAAAAATTAAAGTAATTCTGAAAATAATATGCTTAAAATTAGGCATATTGATCAGCATGTTGTTTAATCTTGATGTTCTTCTCCTAATACTACACACCAGATAACTTGGTGTCCTTACTATTGTCTCTTTTTACATTACTCCGCTTTCAAACTATAATAACTTTCTTTGTCCTGTTTCATTTCTGCCATCAGCATCTTCAGATGGCATAAATTAGCACAACTTCCTTCAAATCAATGGAGCTGTGTCAGACATATTCCCATATTTGGTAATATTTGGTAGAACATAAGCAATTGATTTTTAAGTGTTTAAATGACAACTTGGCTCTTTTAATCTATGTAAAAGTCATTAGCATGCTCATTAATACACTGTCTTTAAGGTGTGTGTTTTTCTTTAAACCAGCAGGTTGCTGAGATTGTTTTGAGAGATCAAACCAAACTGTGACACTTATATGTAGTCGAGGATGGAGAAAGATGCAATTTTCAGTTTTCTTGGTGTCTGGTAGAGTCCCATCATCATGAAGTCAAGGCTAGTAGAACCAAACGGACACACTGGAGAAGTATTAGAAGGATAAATATTGTACCATCATTGCCTTTAGCAGGCTGTGCCTTGTGTATTATGTATTCTGAAACTGCCCTTATGATTTAGCAAAGGAACATCTGGGAAGAAAAAAACAAACCCAAAAAACTCCAGCCCAATATAATGATTTATTCATGTGGTATGCCCATATATCATATCCCTCTAATGTTATTTCCTTGAATTAAAAATTATTTTGTCCACAACTATTTTCACATCTGTCTCATCCTTTTCCTTTGGGATTTTTATTTGTAACTTTGCAAAAGCAAAGCCCTAGAAAGCAACCAAAAGACCAACATGCTAATGTTTTTAGCTATGCATTTCCAGAGGTCTTCCATTCTCTTCCCAGAAGGTCATCACATCACTACAACTGACTGCCACAGTGCAAATAGTTCATATTGCTCTGCAGTGCTTCTCAGGTTGTATTGTCTTATTCCTTGCCTGAGACTAATGTAATTCTCCTTCCTCCCAAATTTCCTATGCTACAGCATCCTGTAGTGCTCTCTTTAGGGGAAAATTATACATTCATTAACCTTTATGTACCACATTATGTGTTTCTGTATGCAATTAGAGATTAAAATGTTCAAGTTGGGGTTTAAGTTATATTAAGTTGTAGTAATTTGCAATCCTCAAATCTTTATTTTTCTAAAGTATAACACATTTGTTTAGCCTTTTCTGCCTATCTTCCAATATATCAGTTTATTCAGATTACTATTTTGTTGAAACTGTTCCATTTCCTCTGTCCCTCTGGCTTATTTCTATTTTTTGTATTGATAGGTTGATGATAAGCTCATTTAAAACTGGAAACAAAAAACAAGTCTTATGCTTGATATACTGTCAGACATATATGTATACAAATGTCAGATTAAGAATAATATTTAATAGACATTAAACCTTACTTGAAAGACTTTTGCTTTACCTGTAGCAACAGCAATGCAACAGTTGTGTTTCTTTAAGAAATCTGTTGCCTTATCACTGCAGATAAAGCAGTAACACTGCATGACAGCACAGCTTGCTGTTGGCTGTGATGGGCCACATTGAAACACTTAGAATCATAGAATCATAGGATAGTTACTTCATGCTGTTGGGGAAGCCAGCTGAGAACACTGAGGTACCCACTGGTCTTTCCATAATGCAAACACCAAGCCAGGGACTTGCAATACAATAACCTCAGGAGATGCTAAGAGTATAGAAGAAGCCCTGTAAAAATTCCAGTTACTTTCTGATTTCCCTCATGTTATCTTGTCAAATTCCTGGCCTTGTTTTGGAGGCAGCCAGCTCATCCATCTCCATATAGAAGACAAGCACAGTCTTGTTTGTAGCATTGTTATCAAAGACTAATGCATGGATAAAGCAAACAAACAAACCCTAATCCAAAGCTATTTTAACTGCAGCATTAAAACTAAGAAACCTGCTCAATACCTCTCTTTACGCATGACAGCTAACAGGACTGCTGATATATTTGAAACATATTCTTAAAACTATGTGATACAGACAAGCTTTTATTTTTAAAAGGGTTGCTTCATATCACCTCTCTTTTGATTCTGCTGTGCCCTAGTTGAAGAAGCTTTAAGAACATCACAATTCTGTTCAATATTTTAACTTCAAGTAAGGATACAGCCCAACAAAACTTTGAGAAAATAGAGAACCTTCTTCTAAAAAGTGTCTTTGCATAGGTTAAGATTTAAATGGTGGAAAAGCTTTTAAACTAAGTACATAGAAATACAGACACCACACATGCATGATTATCTTTTGTTAGAATAAAATAATTCTGCAGAATACATTAGGAATTCACTTCATTATTTTTCCTTATAGCCATAAGAATAGTTTTGTTTTGAAAATTGTTTCTGTAACATCTGAGTCACTTTTCAAAACTCAAAAAAAGAATGAAAACTGAGGAATTCATACTTCTGCTGTTTTTTTTCTGTTTGCTATTAAACTCCCACCTGTTTGCCTCTTACTATAGATTTTAACCTTTAACACTAACACACAAAAATCTGGAATCTGCCCCTCTGCATCAGACTCTGTACAGAAGTCCTATAAGTGGACCACCCCTTCACAGGTAAGAAAAGCCATTAAACCCTGTGAATTTTCACAGTGGATAAGCCTAGATTAATTTAACCCAGGTGTTTGTCTAATACTGTGCATGGGAACATTCACAGTGTCCCCTAGCAGTTTCTCCTGTGGTGGTCCAGCCTTAGTACTCTCTGGACTCTAATCTAAAACATGTAAGAGTACCAGCTGGTGCAGGACTTTGTAGGCAAATTTTTGTTATGCTGTTTGTGTCACTTTGATGTATTCCTTTGCTTTGCATATGAATACATGTAGAAGTAGGAGGGAAGACTGACGAATCACGTGCTGGAATTAAGTTAAAAAAATCAGTCTCTTTCTTATTCAATTTTACAAAAAACAAGTCCTTGATTTTAAATTACATGGGCAAAGGGAGGTGTCATTTTGAGCACTGCAAAAATTTAGAGCCAAATCTGCCCTCATATGCACCTATACAACCCTTGCTGAAGCTAGTCAGTTTGAGCAGATGTAAGAGAGGTCTGAATCTATTCCATTAGTCTTCATTTGGATATTCCACATTTAGGTCAGTTTATACCTTATTTTAAAGACAAGCAAATAGATGAACATTAACTGCTAAGTAATCGGATGTTAAGTCAATATGAGTATGGATGTGAGAAACCTGAGTTATTGTACCAAAACTGCCCATAGGACAAAGTATTTTCTAGAAAATACTGAGAAGCAACCACTGCAGTTAATAATGAATCAAAAGGTGAGTTGCCCATACTCCAAACTGTGCAGCTGAAGAGCATTTATAAAATTAACCATGGCTAAAATATAGTACATGACTAAAAGGTGCTCTCACAGGCCTAGCCCATTGGAAACACAATAGTATATTGGCAAGATCAAGAGATGTAACAGTGTGGGTAGACAGATTTTTCAAAAGGGCAAGATGAATCTTCAAGGCCTCATTATCCTCTTGCAGCACTACAGATTGGCAGCTAATAGCATTAGGCTGGTTTTAAATATGTATAACTGAATTGGGCCCTGTATAATCGGAAAGTTGGCATATCACAGACCAATTTTGTTTGTATGAATAACACAGTGTAAATCCAGGGATGCATCTGGAAACTCACACTGAAAGTAAGAAGAGAATCAGGCCATGCCTGAAAATTGTAATTAGACATAAATTGAAAGAAAACCCAATATTTTGAAGTGTCTAAAGCTGAGCTTACTACATCTGTCAGATGTGTAGCTAGAAAACTGCTTATATTCACAGGCAAAGTAATGCATAATTCTGTAGTCACACTTGTGTTAGGACTGTTTGTGAAGATGTAATACATACCATCAAGACTCACATTTTGAGCTGTTTGACACTGTATCAGTATGAACATATATGGGACAGATCAGAATTACTCAAAACTGTAAACAAAACTATCTTGCTTATCACAAACTCAAGTTGAGATGGCCAGAATGTTGAAATTTAATTTTAAAGACAAAGCTAGTGATCGATCACTGGGTAACATTTAACTTGGACCAATTAATTTCATCTAGAGTGTTACATCTTTATTCATCAAATTCAAATATTTAAAACTGTTAACAAACAATGAAAAAGTCAAGCCGTCCAAGTGGATTTCAAGTACACCACAGATCAGCCTCTGACCTCACAGATTTGTTTAGTCCTATCCTCAACAGCTCTAAGGAGCAAGTTTTTTCAGGAAATATTTCAGAAAATTAATGATTTTATTTACATATTCTTGAATTTCTTATAATTCAACTATCTTGAAGGAAAAAGCAATCTTTTCTACCTGGTCTGAAAATCTAGTTCCTGGAAAGATTTGTATTCCAAATTTATACCATCCCTTCAGTGAAATGCCTCATCCTGCCTTCAAGATAAGATTCCAGGCATTGCTCAGATACTTGGATATAATTTATTGTAGCCACACAAAAGTCAGATCTAAATCGTTTTGGTCCATGATGCCACAAACTAGCAGTTCAAAGTTCAAAGAAGGAGGCCGACAGATGCAATTAAGTTATCACTGTTGGGATAACTGTAACCCTTGCTGTGCTTTTAGCACTTCTGGGATCCTGAAGGTTGTGAAATGTTTAAAAAAAAATAATAATAATAGCATTCTCCTCAACACTACTTATATTTTCATTGCATAAATCACAGCAGTTGGAGTAAAATACATCCAGTGAATGATTTCCTGCCACTAAGGAAAAAATCCAAAATCTTGTTTCCTGATGACTACAAACTTCTCTTGACAAACCTCCAGTGCCAAATGTGGTTTCCATTTACTGTTTTGGGATTTATTTGTCTATGCCAAAGTTCAGGTGTGCCAGCTCTTTGTAATAAGCCATTTGGATGAAAGCTTGGCTGGCTCAAAGGATTCTGATGTATTTTATTGCTGCCTTTTAAGATTATTGTTCAGAAATACCAACTCTAATTTTGAAATCAATTAGCCATGCAGTCTGATGAGGTGTTGGCCCAGCTCAGGTTCACACCCGCTGTCCACAGATTATTGTTAAGTTGAGTCAGGTCCTTAGTGCTGCTCTGCTTTGCAGGCATCTGGTGTACACATGTTTGATGTCCTCACAAAATGACGCTGATGGCTTAAATGGCAAGGCTCTAATGAAGAAAGCCTAGCAAGTTTGCTGCTGTTTGCCAGCAAAACATGACTTTTACAGGGCTGTGTAAAATTCTTTTTTCCCCTCGTTTAACTCTTCCATGTCAAAAGAATATAAATCTTCTCTGTAGAGTGGAGATTCAGCAAAGGTGACGAGAGCAGGACCTGAGGGTCCACCATCGGCATGCAGTAGTAAAATCCCTCTGGCCTTCTGCACCTTCCTGGCACCTGCATGGCCCATGCAACTGTGTGCTCAAAAGCAGTGCCTCCAGAGGGAAGGGCATCCGCCTGCACCGGCCAATGAGCTCCATGGAAGGCAACGACATGGCAGAGCCAATAAGAGGCACCCAAGCTTCTCTGGGGAAAGGCGAGTGAAGAAACCATCCAAAATGGTTTACGGTGGTTTTGCCATTACAAAATGTCACGGTAATACAAACAAAAAGTTAATGTATAAGGTTATTTTCCATCACATCTTTGCAGCCTAGGAAAATTTTCTGCAGGTTTTCCAGTTTTGTGCATAAGATCTGAGAATACAATCTCAGAGACAGAAATACAAACTAAAAATAACCCAAACAAACAAGCATATAAGCAAAATCCCCCAAACCAACAAAAAAACCTGGGGTCCTTTGACGTGTGCAAGGGAATTAAGTACTTATTTCCTTAGATTAAGTACTTTTTTTCCCTTTGAAAATAACAGTTCCTTCTTTTAACCAAAAAATATTCCATGAAATTCCCCAAGATAAGCAACAGAATATCAGCAATATCAGCCATACCAAAGGAAGAGTAATAGCAGGGATGTGTGATGAGTTATTTGTATCCATTGTCTCAAATGATAGATGCTAAACCAGTGATCTAATAATCTCAGAAGAATTTACAAGTATCGCATTGTGGTTTCAGAGTTGGAACCATTTATCAAAATCAGCCTTTTATTCCACCCATCTGCAATATTTTGGGGAATGTTAAGTACACACAGCCTGAATTTGAGCCAACATTTTATTTTTTTCCAAAGACAAAAGGGTTTGGTTTGGATTTTTTTTTTATATTAGCTGTAATGGTCATGTTGTCATTTAGAGCTATTGTCCTCTATGCTATAGAAAAAAAGAAAGAAAGAAATATAAACAATTAATCTAACTCAGAACTATCAGGTATGAAAATGTATCTGGATGAGATGAATGTAACAGCTGAATTCTCTTTGTATAGAGTACATATGTATAAAACATATATGTATAACAAAAAGTATAAGGTCTCTGCCTTACTGGTATAGTGACCTGGACATTCAAAATCACCTCTGTCTTTACATTAGAAGTCAGGTTCATAATTACAGAGTGGGTATATTTTTCCTCTTCTGAGTTTTTTTTTCCTGTTTGGACAAACCACCAGCCTCATACGTATTGATTGCAACCTGCCTTCAAGATCAAGTCTGAACAATACCAATTTACAGCTTCTAAAAACAACCATGTTTCAGTATTCTCCCAGGTTGCACTTTCATACTCATAGGTCTGTATAGCCCAGTATCCCACCACCAACAGTGCTCACATAGGGATATAAAAAACAAGCACAGAAAAATCTGATACAATCTCAACTTCTGGCTATCACGGAGCAGTTTCCTACATGTTTAAAAGACACTGATGCATCTGTCTTCCAAGAATCAGCTTGGTTCTGTTTGAATCAAATACTTTCGTATTTTTGCCTTGGGTAGCATTCTGCAGCTAGCTACTCCATACCATAGTACTGTGACACCATGTAGCTATGGGGGGAGAGAAAAAAGGCCTTCTCTTTTCACTGTTTTTGTGGGCTGAGTTCTTGTATGAAGAAAAAGTAAATAAACAACTTATATTCACTTCTTCCACATGCTTCTTGATTTTGTAAGACCTCTGCTATAAAGATTGTTGTCCTTTCGGTCACTAGTTATTCAGAAATTATTCAATATGTTTAACCATCCCTTATTATCCTTTATTCTTTTTCTGGTTCTGTTTTATAATTGTGGTGATGGGATTAATAGACTCTGTACAACAGATTCCTTTTGTGACATGGATCTCAACATTCTGGAAACCAGAGCCTGCAGATCAAAAGTTTTGGAAATCTTGCCTCCAGACCAACGAGATCTGGCTTTGCTCTGTATACTGTAAACAAGTAGCTTTTCTTTAGGCTCCTGTGAGGTATGTTAAGGGAAGCCATATTATCTGAAATCCCATACAACGATAGGTAATTGAAGGGGAAAATTAAGTTCTGCCAAAATTCCACTTATTTTAACTGATTAATAAATTTCAGTTTTGTTGGGGCCAAAAAGCAAGGTGTGTAAGTGGAAGCAGGTTGGCTGCTCCTGTGTCAACACTGGAATAGTTAGTCAGTTTAACCCATTTCTATTATAACTACAGAATATTAGTCTTTTTAATTAAGTTTATTAAGAGGCTCTGATATTTTATTAGGAGTATATCTTATTCCATAGTGTTTGGTTAGTTTATGTTTCATTTAAATTAATTTACTTTTCTATTAGCCAGGCATGTGGTTCAGTTGATACATAACACCAACATAACTGGCAGACTTATTGATTCTCATATGACAATATTAATGCCACTTGTGCAGGCCAAATTGCTCTGGTATAAGCTGTTTGACATAGCA
>JBCJKH010039155.1:0-18029 GCA_039877255.1 Loriculus beryllinus
AGAGAAAGAGCTAGGGGAGAAATCTAATGCTGGACAGATGCAGTACCATGCGAGCTTTAAAACGGTGCTACCCACATCGCTCTCGCTCCCCTCCTTCTGTCCACAAGTCCATTTGAATCCATTTTGGCTTTCTCAGATGAGCAGCAGTCTTGAGCACGAACGTTTGAACTAAAAAAAAAAAAGACAGAGAGGAGGAACTATAGATGCACTGTTTTTTCTTGTATTTAAGCCAAGCAGTTTGAAAGAAACTCCCATTCTTTTATAACATTTGATCATTTTTGTTTAGAGGATAACTAGATTGCAGCTAATGTTGAAATACTCATCAATTTACAGAGAGCTTCTGGAACATCTTCTAATTTATAGTATTGTCCCTTCTATATCAGGCTGGGCAGATTATATGTAATTTACACAATTGTCTATTTTACATTCCTATGTTATTAGTGTAAATAAGAATTAGACCCTCTGCTCTTACACTACTCCCAAAGGTGGCTTAAATAATTGAGACCTGAATGTGAAACTGATACTACTGATTCATTATCTCCTTTGTCTTAATAGAATAAATTTTGTTCCTATTAATATGAGTATAAATGTGTGCGTAAATGTATTGACATCACAAGTGCATAGGTGGAGCAGGAGAATCTGTGTTAGCATTACTATAATTATAGTATTTATGTTTGTTCACCATGTACACACATGTACATTTCCTTCTCCTTGATTACAGCAAGAAGGATGTTAGATTGACTCATTATCTTTAATGTTTTGTTTGTGGGTTGCAGTTTCAAACTTGACCCCTTAGGAAGACAACATGGAAAAAAATAAGTCTTTAAACTTGTGGCTAGGGTTGCTATGGTCTTAGGAAATACATTTTCTGATATATGACTTAAATCCTTCGTGTAACTTGAACTTGTGCTGCCCAGTTGTTCACTGCAGTTGATATTCCCAAATGTGTATGCAACCCACGTGATCAGCAGTTTTTTTCAGTCATTTCTTGGGAATTCTTTTATACACCTGAGTCACCAGAAATGATTGAATTAAATCAAAGTAGGGCAAGAGCGAGGTCATCCAGTTGGGTGGCTATTGTCATGTGTCTCAATATAATTTGGTGATGCAGTGACAGACCATGTTACTGTGACAAGATATATCAAAACAAGATCAGGTTATGTTTGAAGGAAGTGCACGTCACCAGAAAAGCTTAGGTATGGCCAAGTGCATGTATATACATGGAGCTATCTGAGGAGACATCCATGGCCAGCTATAAGTGACATGCTGCTGCCCTGCCTGTGATGGAGAACTATCATCAGCTGGGTTTCCCATTTGCTTGAGGGAATGAGCAATAACTTGTTTTTCTGTTCTTCATTCAAACTAAGGCATTTGTAAACAAGAAGCAAACTCATACCAGATGGGATATTACTTTTCATAATGCAAAGACAAAATTGTTATTTAATCCTTTCAAATTGATTTACTATGTCAGGCATCTCTTCTGTTGCTAATGGTAGGAACTTGAGAATTTTGGGGGTTCTCCCCCCTCATCCCAGAATACAGAGTGACTTATCTCCCAGTTGTTATGACTGCTCTCACAAAGACAGAACCCACAAAGCTGAAGCCAGAGATGAATCAATCGTATCACGGGTATTAGAAAACTTTCACAGAAGACATGTGTGCCTTTATCTTCTTCTCCTTCTTCAAGCCACCTCTGCTTATAAGAAATAAGGTGACATTATGATCTCTTTCTTCAATTCTTTGCAGTGTTTTTTATTTAATGCTATTACACCTGCACTTCTGGGATGCTTTTTACCTTTAGTTCCTCAAATGGATCTGCTGAAAGCAGTTGTTATTTTTCCAGGCAATATTACTTAAATTACATCATGAAGTCTGCATTCAGATTTCTCTTTCAGAAGAAAACATTGCCTCAAAGTGTGTGTACATGCAGGTAAGACAACTTTGCAATATTTAGATTTATTTTTTTTTATTATGGCTAGTATTTACATCTTTCCATATTGGTTTTATACTGCTATTTCTGTTTATTAGGGTTTTTTAACATTTGTCATGCATGGCCATGGCTTGCTCTGTAAGCCTTTAATATATAAGTCAAGCTTTTTATAAAACAAATAAGAATTATCTAATTTCACAAAATAAAAGGAAAAAACCCTAAAGATTAAGGTGGAGTTAAAGACTAAAATTTGCTTATAAATGCAGTCTAGCACTTAAACAGGCACATATTTTTAAGTATATGAATATTCCCTCTGAAATCTAGGACAGCAAACTGTTTTTAGAACAGTTTTTAAACACTCTTCTGACCAACTGGGGTTGTAACAAGTTTTGCGTTCAATCACAACACGATTAACAACCATGAGAAGGAAAAAAAATAGGCTCAAGAGTTATCCTGGGTTGTCTGTAGGGTGAGTTTATTTCTGATGACTTCCCTCAGTTGGACGAACCATAGCCAAAGCATGCTGTGAAGTACCTTGCCAGGCACACAGGGTTTTTGGGACAACCATTCCTGAATACAAGAACAAAGTCTTATCTGCCTTAGCTTCCTATGTGGGGAAGACCTGAAGCGCTAGAAAAGAGATGGAGAGATTAGACCTTGGTTCTTTAGGTTTGCAGGAGAGTGCAGCCAACCTCAGCCAGGCTGCTTTCTTACCTTCTTTTTTCTCCAGAACTAAATCAAAACTGACAAAGTAAGGAAAAGACTAACACATTTGGAGTTTGGGAGCAGAAAGTCTGACTCATTCTTGTTTATAATACTTGCCTGGTTTGTGATTTGGAACAAAAGAAAAGCATCCGGCTAGATTTTTCAAGTACATGAAGAACATGAAGGGTTTCCAAGCTTCAACCTTCCTTGTGACATCATCTGAAAGGCTGTGTAATTCCCTGCAGAAAAATATCCACAGAGGTCATGGCAGCTTGCTTCAGCAGCTGAAATCTGTTTGTGGTTCTCTACACACTTGCATTTGAGGAGGGTTTATGATAATTATCTAATTTGTGGTATGGAAAAGTTCATGAACTGTTCATAAATAAACAGTGAGGAGAGCTGAGTAGAGAGATTAAAACAAAGGTGTAATCTACTGTCAAAATAAAAAGCATGACTTTTCTCTAGACTGCAAACCCCAAAGTTGTCTCCTTTATCTTTCTTCCAGAGCAACTTGAGATCTTGTGCGTAACTAACAAAAAATAAGATTTCTTTCCTTCTCTCCATGTCCTGTAATCATAAGTTATCTGACAAAAATAGCATCCTACTGCTGCACAGATCTATTTGATACTTGTGTTGAAAAATATCTATGTATTTCACCACTGCTAACCTAGATCTGTTAGTTAGTGGAGCTATCTTGATTATTTTCACCTTGGGGAACTAAAGAATTGTTAATTCCAATTCGAACTAATGCCATATTGCTGATGCACATACCTGGGAGAACATCTTTCAGCTTTCAGATTTCAAACCAAATATCATAATTGGCATGTTTTCCTAAGAGGGAAAAGTAAAATCCATGTTTTTCCTATCATGTTCATTCTCTGTCATTTCTTTTGATTTAAAGAAAGATTGTAATAACAGCTAGTATTGCAAATTCTCTTGTCTTTTGATAAATACAGTAGTCCCCTATTTTCAGGCTATAACTTTCAGATCTGCATACCTCCAGCTCTATAAAGGAACTTATGTTTTTATTACCGTGCCTTGCCTTTTCTCTATTATTTTAGCATTGCAATGACCCATTGGTTTAAGCAGTGTTAATATCACTCTGAGGTTTGAAAAACAAGTCAAACACTGATCTTGTGGTAGTACTGAAATACATAGTCTGCATTTCTATTTCAGTTTAGCATTTTTGACTGCAGAATTTTTGTTTTCAGGAATTACAAAATTTTTCTTCATTTCAAAGTGTTCAGTTAATTCTTATCAATATACATTGGAAACCAATTGGAAGTTAAAAGAAAAACAATAAAACAGAATTTGAGTTTGGTTTTCAATTATTATGCATATAGTAGATATAACAGTTTAAGCTTTACCATTTTGAAGGCCTTGATGGATATTATGAACAGAAACACCTGGTTCAACTAGGTAATTTCACTATTTCTTTTATCTAACATGCTTAGTATAAATGAGAAAAATATGTTTAAGTAAATGTATATTTCCCTTCTGCACAGCCATCAAATTTAAGATAGCTTTATTTACTTACTGAGAACTATTTTAAATTTTTTTTTCCTGCAGTTGTAATGATGTTGTGAGT
The DNA here is from genome assembly GCA_039877255.1 of Loriculus beryllinus. Lineage (NCBI taxonomy): Eukaryota > Metazoa > Chordata > Aves > Psittaciformes > Psittacidae > Loriculus > Loriculus beryllinus. The sequence continues at coordinate 4,224 of JBCJKH010039155.1, forward strand.
TCTATATAAATAGCATTTAACTCAAATGCCAATGAAAAAATAGTTTTCATCCAATGAAAAGAAGGTACATCATTCACCATATTCTAACATTATCTAAAGAATTAAAAAGTTAATTATATTAAATTAAAAAGATGGTTTACTGAATGGGCAAAGATATAAAGTATCCTTCTTGTCAGTGACAAATACATGAAATGGGCAGCTTACTTTGTAGGATGTATTTGCTCACATATATTACAGCTCACCAACTGAATGAAAAAAGGAAATATTTCCAAAGGGTAAAAAAACACACCAAAACAAAACAAAACAAAAAAAAAAGCACAAATGCAAACAAGAGTAACAGATAACTTTTACCAAGTAAACCTTAATAATTTAAATCATGGTTAAAACAAACAGTTTACATCCTTCAGAGTCAAATCAAATCAATGAAAGCTTTGGGTTTGTACATACTTTTCACACATATTGAAGTGAGGCCCTGGCAAATACCTGCAACACCAGTAGTAGTTAAACATGCCTTATCTTACCCCTGTCAAGTGCATCATTTAGCTCTTGGACACAGATGGATTTTACCCATGATGTTTAAGGAATGTTAAGGGATCTCAGGGGTTTGCAAACTGTGACATACATAAAAGGCAACCAAATTACTACACAAGGCTGGGAGCAGCACTGCTACCATGGCAGCTGGTATTGAGAGAGACACCTGCCTTGCTCACCCTATGATCACCATCAGGTGAATGACCAGCCTCTTCCTTCAGAGCAGAGCAAGGTAGCAAAATAATTTTCTCCCAGAGTCTGTAGTGACCAGTCTCACAAAGAAGACCATGAACTTCAGGTTCAGAGCTGTCAGATGGATCCCTCACATTCCTTGCAATAAGGAGGTCCCTGCTCATGATTTCCTCATAACTGGGTGGTAGTTAAGCATCACCAAAAACAACCACTAGGCTTTTGGTTTGACAATAGCTCTCACCAGTACTTACCCTTTCTCGAATATTTCTTTCTCACAGGGAGCTGTCTGCAATGGCTGCATTAAAGTAAGTTTGGAGATAAAAGCATTCCCAGATTTCCTGTCCTTCTTTCTCTTCTGTTTAAGCCATCCACTGTGCTGCAGGTTGAATTTCTCTAGCAAAGAGTGCAACCTATCAGTAATAAAGTTTACTGTGGTAGCTCTGGGGGAGATAAAGAGGCAATTTCTGTGATGCTCTACATGTGTAACCTGCAATGTGGTGATGACAAGTCATTTGGCATTTACTTTCACTAAAACCCTACAAGTTCCAACTTTTAACTCATTGACTGAATTGCTGGGACTGAAACCTGAGTGAGCGAAACACAGATCAGATCTCACAAAAGCCTACAGTCAAGGGGCAGGCTTGATAGTTGCTTGCACAAGAGAAGAAATCTGTCTGGTTTTGTTTCTGTTAAAAGAAGTCACTTCTTGCAAAACTGGATCTATAAAACTGCAGGGCATGATACAACAATAATAAATGCATAGAAACTTCATATTTATTAATTGTACATTATAAGATAGAAACCAGCCAGAGTAGTTTTCCAAATTGGGATCAAGATTTTCTATAGCAGAAGCAACTTTAGCTGCAGATTCTCATACAAAACCCACCAGTGAGGTTTTTGAGTATCAAGAGGCTGTAAACTGTATTAATATTTGAGATAAGGTAAACAAGACCATCATGTGAAGTCCACAGCTCCTTAAAATTACCTTGTTCGTATGTCTCAGGATGGATATTAAAAACCAAACCAAAGCAAGAACTGATGCTTTCTAAAGTCATGTCTCAAACCAGTCAATAAAAAATTACTTCTAAAGATCACTTTCTCAGAAATTACTTGCAAGCTTCCATTTGATGCTCTGAAACATGAATTATAAGTGGCAAGAAACTGCTGTTATTCCTAGTTTAGAAAGCAGAAACTCAGGCACTAAAAGCTTATGTAATCTCTTCAGAACTTACAAAGGACTTGGGAACACAGCCCCTGTCGTTAGTCTCAAGATCCTCCATCCCTTTCTCAGAAATAGGAGATGTTACTGTATTGACTGTGTTGTTTTCCTCAAAGTGGGGGTGAGTCCCTTCCCACCCTACTTTCTTGATATCATATCTTTGATCTTTCTTGTCAAATTGCTTCTTGCAGCTCTCAAGAGTACATTTAAAACCCAAAATGTGTAAATAAAAAGCTATGCCACAAGGCAGCAATAGGGATTGTGCATGCTTTCTGCATGCACTAAAACATGCCTTCTGTGTTTTAACCTAGTGTTACTGGTGTTTTTCTGTTACGCTGCCCAGTGGTTATTTCATTGTTTCCTACAAAACTACAAAGGGATACTTAATTTTTTCCTTCTGCTTTTATTCCAGTAATTAGTCGTGATTGACATTTGAAGACATGCACAGTGAGACAGCCTGCATTTTCTTTTTATGTTTCTCAAATTAGGCTCAGTGCTAAAAGAAAACACTTTCCTGCACTCCTCCTCCATATTTTTAAATGAATGTCATCCAAGTGGCATTGCCATTCAAACATTACAGTGAAATTCCTCACATGCTGATAGTGGAGTGTGGGAAGCTCTAAAATTGTCCCCCGTAGGTTCAAATTCAGCCCCTGAAGGTTCACTTGAGTTTAATATCACTAATCACACAGGGACAGTTATTTTTTGCTCTCACTCAGCTTCTCTTCCACATGCGAGCACACACACCACACACACACTCACGCTGCATCCCTCCCGTTCTTTTGCACTTAAGTCCAGATTAGCTCTGACCATTCCCACATGCAAGCAGAGAGCAACAGCACCACGATGCCTAAGACCATAGGTGGGTCATTTGCTTCAAGCCAATTTACTCACATTTGTGATGGTAAGATTGATTTTTATCCTGCATTTCTGAGTTTATTTAACTGATTTCAGAAACTGCCACAGAGGTGGGGGCAGAGATCGTCTTCAAGGTTGCTGTCATCTGGAATTTTATGTCCTTCATTTTCTTTCACTCCGTATGCCTGTCACATCGGCTTAACTGTGAGTAGCGCACTAGCCAGTACCTCTGGCATACTGTATATTAATAGAATATTGATATAGCCCAAATACTGTTGTGGGATTCATCATTTGGTAAATCCTCTGCCGTCTGCAGTTTTACAGAGCCATTTAATTAGCAATTTTACAACCTCCTATTCTCTCATTAAATTAATTAATAATTAAGTTCAAATATAGGCATCTTTAATGTCATAATTATATTTCAGTTTTATGGTCACCAGAGTTTAGCTCATTAGACGAGGTAGTCATAAACCATAGCTCAATTTGGGGGCTGAGGCACTGATGTACAGGTAGTCTGCTTCTGCTTGATATTTTTATCTTTCTCACTTTTTACTGTCCCTCCTCCCCCCCATTTCCCCTCCAGCTCCCCTCCCTCTCACTGCTCTCTGCTAGCACTGGTGATTTTTCCTGTGGCAGCTCTTTTCATTCATATGTAAGGTTTAAGAAACCTTACACATCCCTTTATAGCCCTCCAACCCCCCTGCTCCTACTCTTTCTGAAGCAGCACAGTGACGCTGCCCTGTTGTGTGTCCGCCTTCCTTGCCAGCCCCAGAGACTACCGCCTTCCGCATTGGGCACCCAAAAGTGGCAAATTTTCTATAGCATCGTATCAGTGACATTGTACTCCTGTTAGACGGTGTGATTTATCAAAGCTCGGGACTTAGTAATAGCATTTCATACAGTATGATATGGTGTGTTGTTTTATATGTAGTGGATTTATTTCAGTCATTATCACTGATTAAACCAGCTTAGTTGAAAAGGCAAAGCAAAACTTGGCTTTGAAATTGTTCTTATTTAATTTTGTTTGTGCTCACATAACCCAGGACAGCACTAATTATCTCTTTAGTGTAGCTCATATTTCTAATGTAATTCATATGTAAATTGTAATTTAATTCATATGGGAATGTTTGTGCTTCTTGCATATTCTCAGTAAAGAGCACAAACAGTAAATTAAAACTGTTTAGAAATGAAAACTTTATGTTGCCTTTTTTTTTAACTGCCTTTGATTCGTTTTGGCTTGTTGTTTCTCTAATGAATTGCAACTCAATTGGATGGCTAAGGCCAACATATTCAGGCTCCTCTCTCCAGCTTGCTCACTGGCCTGCTTTTCCTTCTGAATTTGGATGGGGGGGAGCTTTCTCCATGCTCCCTACCTTTGGAAAAAAATCGTATGATGACTATTATTAACAACAAACGATTATGGGGCTCATTTGTATGACTACAGAGCCTACTAGCACAGCGTGGCACTATTTATGCCACTTTGTGACTCAAACATTACTGCGTGAGAGCAAGTCTCTCTTTGTGTTTTCTGGTTCGGCGTATGTGATAATGTTATGTTAAAATTTTAAGCCAAGCCCAAATTTTCCATCTAAGAACCTTGACATTTTTGTTGTTTCATGCAATATCACTGGCATCTCCAAAAACTGCTGCTGCCCACAGCACAGCTGTCTTTTGACAGGTCAAGTCAAAATTTCTTATTTGTATGAGTAAAGTGTAGGTTGTAAAAGTTGTTCCTAAACTGCTGAATTTTCAGGACAGCTTTGCTTGCTGCATGCGGGAATAATGCCATGGTACACTTTAATGCCAAAAGAACTGAAACTAGCAGAAAATGCAACAAGCTGTTGCTGTTACGGAGGACAAGCTCAAAAGTATGCACAGTTATGGGCAGCAGGCATAGAAGAGCTAGTGCAGCAGACAAGATGAAGCAAAAGACCTGAAGGAAACAGGAAGGATAAAAAGTTCAGATAGTTAAACCTGAAGAAGATGGCAAGTTACTGAATTATGTCACCTACAGCTTTCTTTCCTGGAACTGCCCTTTATAGGGCAAAATTGTATTCACAGCCTTAGGGAGATAATGAATGTTGATTTCCCATCCTGACAAAAAAGAACTTTGCTCAGCTAAACAAAGTCATGTATGCTGTAAGGACTGAGGCCAGACCCAAAGGCACTGCTTTGCCCGGACAAAATGTGACCTGTCCTTTTGCGGTCTTGAAAGCCTCTTCCCAAGGACAGTTGCTATTCAAGCTAATATGCAAAGCCCTGAGAGGAAAAGTCATTAATTCCCTGCCATCCTCTCCGTTGCACCTGGGTATTGCTGTGATCAGAAGACACAGGGCTCTGTGGACTCTTATTTGTGTATTAGCCCCCGTTGCTGAAATGCCAGGTTCTGGGATAGTTGACCCTGCTCACGAAACGTTGCATGAGCCAAGAAAGGAGTCAGAGGGGTCACAGCAATGAATGGGCATGCCTGCTTCCTAACTTCCTTCTGCCAACCTCCCCATCATGAAAAGCACTCTCTGTTTTACAGCAGTCTTGTCTTTCTCAGGCTTGCGGACTCCCTGCAAATAAGCTCCGCTCAGTAAGATACAGCATCAGAGCACTATTTAGCAAAGAGGAGACAGGAGTGGACAAAGTGGGCAAGAGGGACTGGTGTTTGGGTTTGGCTGTGATCACACGGCTCCCTCTCTACCAAGTGCCCTCTGGGGAGGAACGCTGCTGTATCTAGGGCACACTCTTGAAACACATGCACACACACACACGCACATACAATCCCTGTGACGACACAAGAGCTGTCCGAAACTATTTTCAATAATTGATTTGCTGTTTAATTGAACATCATGACTGACTAACATAGCTCATTACTTTACTCATTAGTTAATTATCGAAGAAAGTAGGACAAGTCAATAAAATGGAAGGCTGTAAATTCCAATACTAATTAGCACCATTTCCTCAGAGACATATTTAAGGGCAGATTGGCTACCCAAATGTCCCTGGACCTTGTAGATGAAGGGAAAGGGTAGACTTACCATAAATCTAGATTACCGGCAAGCAAGGCTCATCAGCAGCAAGTAGTCAAGTACACAGGTGCTGAACTACTGCCAGATACCCTGTTTGAACTGGAACATTGGAACGTAAGCAGCACAGAAATTCCTATTTTTAAAAGAAGGGGGGGGGGGGGGGAAGCTGAGGGAGGGAGTACTCACACACCAGAGAGGATCCCTATTTAAAATAAATTATTCAAACTGAACTCCTTCTGCAGAGCAAATTTACTTCCCTAAGCTCTCTTTTTTCAAGTCTCTCTCACATGCACTTACTTCATCCTGTCTTATTTGGGCAGTCCTTATCCTAGTCAAAACATCATGGTGTCCCTTTTGGAGCAGGCCTATTTTTAATGTGTAGATTCTAATTTATATCTCTTATTTTGTGTTTCTAAAAAATTATAAACTGTTCCAGTAGTGGAAATTATATTCTCCTGTTATTGCTAGCATATATTTTTTTTTGTATTATCTTTCATTTAACCTGAGTTTGAAATACCATCAGAGGCAGAATTTAATAGGTCCAACGGATCTTTAAAGAGATTTAAAACAAATAAAGACAATTTCAAAGAACACTGGGAGAACAAGAGGGAAAAGGAGTTTCCTTCCTTTGCATGACCATGCAAAAACATATACGTGTTTATGCATGTTTGTATTCACGGTATATATTTCATATATGCATAAGCTCATATATACATGTATATATACACTTAATAAGTGTATGTACTTGAAAAAATACATGCAGACACATACATTCATCTATGTACCTAAATATGTGGATGATGGATGTAAATACTTACCTACCGAAATATCCTTATGTAGGGTTCTTGTTTTGTTGCCCAGTGGAAGGAAATCAGCAAATTCCTTCAGTTCTGCAGTTTAAAAGCCTGCAGGTCTCACTGGCTGCCTTTTAAAAATCAAAGCAAGAGGACTCGGACAATGAAAAGATTCTGCTGATACTCTGGTACACTGCTCAACAGTTTGCCTAAATTAATTATAAACAACTTCCCAGCACTAAGGGTTCAGGACAAATATATTTTCTTGCTTCCTTTAATTTGGAGGCACATCTTGTGGGTCTTCCTTTGAACAAATACACGTTTGAAAAGAAACTTTTTTCCAGTTAGGTTAATGAAAATGGAGATCAAAAACATTACCTAAACTTAAGAGAGGATATCACCCTAAGAATAGCTCTCAGTCTGGAACATTAAATATTTAGCAATTCTAAAAATACATTAATAGATTAATGTAGAAAAAAAAAAGTGCTAACAAATGTCCACTACTTGACTTACTATATTTTGTACCTGCAGTTCTGATTACTAAGCCACACACTGTGATTCATTTTCAAGTATTTTTTAAAGTACCTTGCTAAAGTGCTCTAAAGATTGCATGGATTTTTTTTAACCAGCAGTTTTGAGATTCTGTCCTCTGGTGCTAATAAAGCAAAAATTAAATTTAGTGCAGAAGAGAGAAATGTGGTTGTTTTGCTTACTAGAAAGCTCCTGGTAGAAATAATGTAATGAAAATTCTTTACTGATTTTAGTAAAAACTTAAAAAAAAAAAAAAGTGGTATATTTTATTATCCATGTTTGAGAGGGGATATTTGTTTGGGATGTTCCCTTCACATTATTGAAGAAATGAAAAATACCTGCCATGTAAATTTGACCTGGGACAGAACAGAGAGGAAGATTTCCACAATTATGTGTCCACTCAGCACAGGCTAAGGTGCAAGGTATGTAGAGCATACACAAGCAATATGTACTTGCTAGCAGTTGGAAGTTGTAAATAAGAACATCCTGAAGAGCAGATGTGCTCTGTCTTGTTTCCAGACAATGCCAAACACTCTTTGATACTGAGATTTTTTTTAATGGGTCTGGTTAGGTCACATTGGATCCCTAGTTATGCTTGAATGCTGCGGCTACAAGGCCTAGGGAAGGACTCCCAGACTGAACAGCCAGTATGCTCAGCCTACAAGGACTCAATTTATGTGGCTTGGTGTGGAAATAGGGAGAAAGCTGGGAGTGCACCCAATCTCAAGCTCTGCATCATGCTTTAGAGCCATTGAAACACGGCTCTGAAACATACACTGAGGTTTAACATATGTAATGCTTACATTTTACACTGTCACATGTGCATAATGAAATGTACATACACAATGTAAGGTAATTCCCATTTGCATTTTTTAACTTCTTTCCTGTATCTATTATCAAACACTCCAAAATTGGAAGCAGAAGTTGATCACCAAGTGCGATAGCTAGACTACTCTGAGCCAGCCAATATAAAATGTACAGACTGGAAGTGCTTTGGTGAATTTGCAGTGGTCTTCTTTTTGAGATGGGCTCCCAGACCCCTGCATCCTTTAATCAGCTGTAACTGGAGTGACGGTGTCAGCTGCCGCTTGTATTCTGTCAGCTTCAGTACCACCTAGAGCACCCCTGACAAATGCACAATGCACATTTAACAGTCAATCTGTGAGCAAGGTTTTGATTTTCGAAGAAACTTTCTAAGGTTCCACTTTCTACAAGGGAAAAATTGTAAATTATTATGGAGGAAAATGGAGAAAAACATCTTTCAATCACACTCTTTGTTTTATGGATAAACCCAGCTGTTATTTTTTCTTTAGCAGGATGATGGATTGGCTCAGTCCAAGGTGAAATCCCAGGCAGTAAAAGACAGAGCAAGGGCTATTGTACAATGGTGACACCTCGCTTCTTCTGTCAGCCAAACTGCTAGCCATACCATAGAATTGCAGCAGCCTGCTGTTAGTAGTATTGTCGTATAAATTATTCACATTGAAATATTTGTTCAGCTCTGGTGTGTTCATAAGTTTCCCATTAAGAATTCAAATTTAAAGATCTTTTGCAGCTGCACAAACTTCCCTAAATACCTTTCACCCCACTCACCCACCTCTGGTGTTACTTCACCAACATACAGACTTAAATGTGGCTGCCTGGAAGGAGTGACTTCAAGCAAAGCTGTTCCTATATTTTTAAAATACTAAATGCATTTCAAAATGATGCAACCCTCCATTCACACCCAAGAATTCTTTTGTATGTGTAAATTACCTGAATGCATAGAAATTTTTTTATTTCCTTTTTTTTTTTTTTTAAGGGCTAAACCTATTGTTTGCTAAGTAAAGGTCCTTCCTCCCCCCCCCTTAGGAGTTTAAAAATTATGATATTTTTTATTTTCAGAGCTCACTCCTGCAATATTATTGCTGTAAATACAGCTGAATCTCACCTAATGATGATACAAAAAAGGTCGCAGCATGTCAGAGCAGACTGGAAGGGTACAAGGGGAAGAAGGGACAGATAGCTTCTTCCAAGTCAAAGAGTCTGCAGCATTCAGCTTCCCCACAGTCCCCAAGGTAATGTCATCGCAGGAGGGAAATTATTGTAACATTACAACACTGAGCTCCAATAACCACACCGATCCCTAGGGGCTCCACTGTTTGCCGTCCCACAACATGGAAAATTCCCTGAATAGGCTCCTTCCCTAACCCCATTAAAATCACAATTTTCCCAATGAGAAGACAGAAACTTCCTTGAGGTCACTCTAAGAGTAGGAGTCCTCAGAATAAAGTGTTTGGAGTCCTTCTATGCCACATATGTAAAATGTGAACAAAAAAACTTCTGGTCTCCTAAAGGCACCACATGAAGATTATGGCAGCCTCATCCAGACAGAAATTAGGAAATTAATTCTAAATTAATTAGAAATTAAATTAAGCATTGAGGTAATTAATATCGATGTGGCACCAATATGTAACTGTTTATGACTACTACTTTTACTGTTGTTGGTGTCACTTTTACTATTTTAATTATTGTTTTATTACTGTAGCACTTAGAAGCCCCTGCCACAGATAAAACCGCTATTGCACTAACCAAACAAAACAAATCACAGCTACTCAGAGGACTAAGGAGCAGTGAGCATACCTATGGAAGCAGTTCTGGTCCTATCAAAGCAGACAGTTGTCTACAGAAATCTAGATTATTTAAAAGATTATTTAAATGAAAAAAACCTGTTAGTTCATATTGCTTTCAGTGGGAGTTAGGTGCCCAACATGCATTCAAATCCAAGCCTGGATTAAGCAGTTACACCTAGTAGCAAAGAACATTTACTGGCAGCCTCAGTAAACTGAAGCACAAGGTAAAGCTTTAGTAAGAAAAAAAAAAAAGAAAACCCAAAACCCACAACAAACTTTTGCAGGCTTTAATGCAGGAATATTTCCAGCTATATTTAAGAAGAGAAAAATCTCACACAAAGCCAGGCCTACCCATCTCGTAGAAGTCCAAGGAACGTGCAGCATTCCAAAAAGAGTCAAAGTGAAGCCACCCATCTCCATTTCCCTCTTAGAGAGAGGCAGACAAATGAGCAAAGAAATAAATATTTGTGCATATATTTGTAAAACCCTTCTTAACTGAAGTTAACATTCATCACATTCTCACTGGTTCTCCCAGTCAATTCTCTCCTTCAATTAACCAATAAGTCAATTTGTTCCTTTCCCATCAGAAAAATCGACCTCTCAGCAAAAAATGCATCACTTCACTATCAGATCAATTCACCCTTCCTTCTCCCTGCTCAATCAATATACTCCTCCTCTGCACCTGCTAAACAACAAACAGGCCTAGGAAGCTTCTCTCCTTTTATTTGGCATACTACGTATGTACAGGTGGCTAACTGGGAACTTCCTGAGCACAGAAGCATGGCAAACACTCAAAACAATACTGTAGAGAATTGGATTTTAAGACAACAGAAAGATCTGAACTGCACTTTTCTTTCCAATAATATTGCAGCTGTTTGGGTAAGCAGTGGAATTATATCTTAAACAAGAAATGCATGCAAAATTTCACTCCAGTGGCAAACTGCATTATTTTTAAACAATATACAGCTTGTACAAACCATTCTATTCCACTGAACTATTCTGATTTAGTTTGATAGAACAAGCTGTGCCCATACACAAAGCTCTAGACACCCTTAAATTGCAAATAGAGACAGCTATGCAGGAGTTTTTAAAAAATTATCCAAATGCCTCAACCCTGGCAGTGCTCAAGGCCAGGCTGGATAGAGCTTTGAGCAACCCAGTCCTGCCCATGGCAGGGGTTTGAAACTGGATGATTGTTAAGGTCCCTTCCAACCCAAAATATTCTATATTTCTACGAAATCAAAAATGACTGTAAACCAGGGACTTTTCATTTGACTGTAAACCAGAAACTGTCAATAAAGTTCAGTACGCTTAAGATGTCTTTGCAAATCAAAAATGTAATGAAATATTATATTAGGAAAGCACAAGCTTATTTAAGAGGCTGCACCTTCTGTACAAAACACACACAGACAGAAACCCACAAACTCCTTCAGCATGGGCAAGCATCTAACCCTCGGTGAAATACAATAATTATATAACTAGACAAACAGGCAATGCTCACCTGATTAGAGCATGAAATGAACAATTTGAGAAGTTTAGATTATATTAAATAGTGCAAATAGCCAAATTGGTTACAATGCCGACATCAGTACTCACAGCAAAGAAAGGTCAAGGGGAGTTCACTTCCACCAGAAGTTAGGCAAACTGCACTAAACACTCCATCTGGTAATCGAGAAATAAATGTGAGATTATATTTTGAGCGGGTTCTCCACCATTTAGAAGTGTAAAGATTTAAAATAAGAACTGCTAAAAGCAACAGGTCTTCACCTACTTTTTTTTTTAAGTTCTTCTGAATATCTTCGCACTTCGGGTTTGGGCCTTTTTTTTTCCACTTCAATTATTTGCTCTGTGTAGCACTGACACTTAATATGGAATACACTTTACTGTTTATCAAACCAAATGCGAAAGCTGCACCTTCTTCTCTGTGTTCTCTTAAGACTGGTGAATATTTTCATAACTAGAGCACTCTTTGAATACTTGTGAATAAAAATTCATGGAATATTAATAGGTTTACCATTCTTATTCACTTAGACCATTTCGTCATCTGTTTTGCTATTAATCGATAATCTCATCATAGTAATCCAAGCTAGTCTCAGGCAAACAGCTGCAGCTGAATACTTTATTTAGGGAAGAATGCAAATTTGGGCCAAGCCAAACTATTCATAAACTTGTGCTGATTTTTGTTAATAGGTCACCCAAAACTAAAAAGGAAGAAACTCACAAAAGTCAGACTGCCCCTTTCCCCTCATTTCAAACCATGTTTCCAGCTATTGTCTCAAACTGTTTCTTTTCTGTTCCAGGGAAAATCAGGTCTCAGTTTAACCCACTTAAATACTTTCTGAGCAACCGCACTTTAGGTACCAAAATCTTCCTAAAAACACCTAGGGAGCAGTTAGTCTCCTTTGAGACCCCAGCTGGTTTTGAGTGCCTTGGAATTGGACATCTCCTGCGTCAAAGAGCTCCCTGCATAACGCTCCTCCCTGCAAGGACACTACATCTTACTTTGGGCACCAACAGTACTATTTCAATGTGGTGGGATATTGCACAGAGCCTTCAGTTTAACTGTTTGCATGATAAAAGATCTTGAGTTTGGAGTTGTAAAAGATGCTACAAAATGTTAAAATATTAGAATCTTTTCCAACTGAAAAGCTCAGCTTAAGTCTATATGTATAACATATACATACATATTTCACATTATACATTTCATACTATGAGCACATAGATATGCATAGCTGTATCGCTTCTGATACAGCTTCTTTTGAGACAATCCCACAGAAGCTGAGACTTCGGCAGTGTCAGTACTGCAGATCAGTTCAGTTTACCACTAATTTTCTAGGCAAAGTAAACAGAAATTTTTAAGACTGAAAACTCTGAGGCAGCTGGCAGTGCAATCTCTCCAGCCTGATCTTCCATAATACAGGCATGAGTTAATTTTGGATCACAGCTGATGATACATGCCTTAAAACTCCAGCACAGGGAAATAATCTCTCCTTACACTGCTGAGTTGCCCTGGGCTGGGTAAACACAGTTTTCACAGTGTTACCCATGGCCATAACAGCTGCATGGTTAGGAAGGAAAGAAGAACTAATCTGTGTGCAACAATATGGAGGGGAAAGAAGATTTCAGGACTCAGATTGCGCCTACCACACTCTTTTGTGATCATCACCAGTGGGTTTCCCTTAATGTGGGAGGACAGAGAGGATGAGAGATCTTTTTTGGCCAAGCAATTTATTTCCATATTGTGTGGTAACAGGGAACAATACCTATATATCACTTGACCAGAAAGATGTTTTCATGCTTTTGCCCTTGAAATCTTTATTTTTGTTAACCACAGGGCTTATGACTTTGCTCCTCTTCCTCTGAACCCCTTTCCCTTTCAGCTCCCAGTATCAGGGAAGGGGTCGGGACAGCCCGCTCCTGTCCCTGGGGAAGAGATGGCAGAAGGCTGGCCTTATTTACCTTAGTCATTTCCCCATGTAATCTGAGTAATTGTGTGGCTAGTCGGCAAGGCAGAGGAGACCCCATGCCACAATTCACAATGCCAACCCATTCAAATTTCATACAATAGGGTATTTAAGTCATCCCATGCCTTGCCAAGGCAATTGCACTCCCTTTGTTCCAATGTTTTGGGCAGGGGTCTCCTGCCCTACCCCCTCTTTTACACCAGCATATGTCCTACCTCTTGCCTGCTACAGCTGGACAAGGGCTGTTGTTTTTGTTTTGTTCTTGAAAACCAATGAATCAATTACGGCAGTGTGAAATGTGGGTTAAAATATTGCCCGCATGTATGCATACATTAACCATTTGCTACATTACAACTTCACAGCAAGGTGACTGAGGAGGCAACCGTGTTCGTGCTCTTCCATTTTGAATGGGCAATCTGTTGAGCACAAAAGGAAATAATAAATAAAAGACTGACTTCATGCATTGTTTCAAAAATGGCTCACCATGCTATATCAAAGTAAAATAAAAGTGCCTCTACCCCAATGTGCTGCAACCATAAAAAAAAGATCAGAACTTGGTCTGTAACAGAAAATTACAGAGTTCACACG
>JBCJKH010039158.1:0-42192 GCA_039877255.1 Loriculus beryllinus
ACCCCTTCAGATATTGGAAGGCTGCTATGAGGTCTCCACGCAGCCTTCTCTTCTTCAGACTAAACAGACCTAACTTTCTCACCCTTTCTTCATATAGGAGATCTTGGATCCTGTCCACAGGAGCTAAACCAAACATTTTCAATTGAAGAAGATCAGAAGAATTAGCTTGGGTTGATTGAAATCCCTTTTTAAATTGCCACAGTCTCTTAAAATAACTCTAATTCAGGTTGCAGCTTCTTCAACCATTTAAGGTTTTCAGGCAGAAACCTTGCAGGTTTTGCCCACATAAACAGGATTTATGTTTTCCTGAAATGCTGCTCCATTGCACCGGTTGTTCCCAGCTCTGCCCCTGACAGCTGACAGGGAAACGACGCAGGAGCTACTGCAAAGAAGCCCTGGTTTTGGAGACCAGATGGGGCTGCAGAAGCAGCTCTTTGTCCTTGCAGAAGTGTGTGGAGTCTCACAGCCCAGGAACCTCCAGCCAAAGAAAAGTTACAGATTTCTTAAAGGGAGCAGAAGAAAGAAGTCTGGGCTGGCCACAGTGACTCCAAGGACATGGACACAGCTGCAGACATTGGTCAGAGGTCTGCTGCTCAAGCAACAGCGGGAAACAACCAGCTCTAAGAGGAAACCAAATGCCCAGCCCAGCTCCTAGGTTTGCCCACTCCCAAGCACTGCCAGCTTCAAGAGGCACCAGTCAGCAGGGAACTCCCCGTGCGATCCGAGCTTCGGTTTTTATTACCCCAGCTATTAGGCAGCATTTAGCAACGTGGATTTTACATCACTGACACATCAGGTCAGCAGATTCCAATTGTTTCACGACATTGCTAAAGCACTGTGAGCACACTAAGCATGTCACATGCACCCATAGACACCAGGCTTATGGTGCACAGACTCCTGGCTCCATCCTTTGCCGTGAGAACCTCTGTGCTGGCGGATTTGTTGCTTGCAGCAGTGGTTGGGATGGTGTAGCCCCAGCCAACTCCCCTTGCACCAAGGGAACCACCAAAACCTTGGCCAAATACAGATTCCTTGCTATGTCTGCTCATTGTGTCAGCCACTAGTGTCCAAAAAAAAAGGGAAAAAACAGGGTTTTCCTCACAGTTCCCCATAAAGTGCCCCTGCAGTCAAGCTACAAAGAAATGCATAACCCTTTGGCACCTGGGTTGGCCAACGTGGTCTGAAATTAACAACATGTCCCATCAATGAAAAAAAGGTTAAAAAGAAAGAGATGGAGGTGGCCTCTTTTGGTCCTTCTCATTTTGACACTATTTAAGTAACTGCTGACATCAAAAGAGCTATTCTGGATTTATTCCTGTAGCTCAAATTACAATTGGCTTGTGATTTTTCATGATATAGTAGGTCATACAGAAGAAAAGAAAGTCTTCATGGACACCAATGATTCAAGGAATTGCCTAATTTTCAGAAAGGCAAAGTGGAAGAATACGTCTTGGGGCTGCAAACAGTCACTAGAAAAGCAAGTGGAGTTACTTTGGGCTAAATCTGCCTAAAAAGGTGTCAAATCTGTGAGAATTTGAGGTGGCCAACATGCTGCAGTTCTTTCAAGCAAATGTTACTTCCCTTTCACCAGCTGGTTCCAGTGTCATAAGAGCTGGTTTTCCTCTAAAAAGTGTCTGGGAGAAGGTCTGACAGTGCCTGATGTGCACTTCCAAAGGGAGATTAGCGCTTTCAAACATCAAAGTAGAGCTCACTGTTAAACTATGCAAGGATATCAAACTTTTCATGACAAGGATTTAAATGATATAGTTTCTTTGCAGGTTTGACCACACTGTCCTCCTTTTAACCCTTTCCTCCAACCAGGCTGCTCCAACCAGACAGAAATCCATCTGATTTCAAGCTCCAGACAGCTCAAAAACTATTGTCTTTCTCCATCCCTCCCAAGGAAGATCCACAATCCTGTGGGAACACTCTTGGTCTTGTGATCCCCAAGGAAGGGCTGTGACAGACTTCCAGCTCTCCATTTCCACCATTCTGGAACTAGTCCCATCATTTTGCTTCTCCCTGAGGTAGGGACATGATGGTTTTCTAAGGAACATCCTCAGCCCTCAGCATATGCTTCCTCACAGAGGCCTCCAACATATTTGCTGGTACTAAACATCCCTCATTATGAACCCATATGCATGCCATGACCCACAGCTACATCAAAATCACACAGCAGTAAAAAAAATCCCTCGTACCATCCTTCAACATCTATATCCAGACCAGTGTCCTCCCTTTTCCATCCCTTCCACATTTACTGCCACTGAAGTAAAGAGGGGAAAAAAATCCTGTAAAGTCAATCTTCACTGCGTTTGTTCATTAAAATATGGTCAGCCTACATGAGAGTTTTGTTTGGAACAAAAGGACTGTTAGAGAATTAGTCACAGCCTGGGAGGCAGGAGAGGGCATTGTTTTATGGAGACAAGAAAGTCTTTGGAGAGCAGATGATTCTAATTTACCTTCTTGACTTTATTCAGCCACTTTCAAATAGACTTCTCTTCGTGTGGACTGCAATGTTTACAGCTATAAAGAGAAGAAAGGTTCACTTTTAACCCCCAGAAAAGAGAAAGGCTAAGAAATAAGTCCTAGATAATTCTGCTTCTTCCTTGATTAACAACGATTTCAGCTCAGGTGACCATCTCCAGGGAGCACCAACTACCATTACAAACACACTGTGAAGACCCAAGTGGGGTGTTCTTGCGCTTAGCATAAAATGAAAAAATATTTATTTCAAAATTGAAATTAAATTCTTCTTATTTAGATATTTGATTGAATTATATTATTAAAAATTACTCAATTTGAAATACTTATCTCAATTTCTTTCCATTTGTATAGGTTTATGCTTTGTTCTTAGATACATAATTTTGGGGGAGAACACCTGAATTTTTCTATTTGGCTATTTGGAGGGGGTTTTTGTTTTGTTGTTTTGTTTTTTTTTTTAACACATCCCAGAAAGGTTGCAGGGTGAGTAAATCAGTTTCTGATCAGTCCTACTTAAAATAGAACGTCTGAGACATCTTCAGGATCAAATTTATGTCTTAAAATTGAACTCTGACAGGGGCAGTGGGAAAGGAAAAAGTTAACTAATTTATTCTTTTTCATTTATCAAAACTGTGATATGAAACATTCCTGTATTTACATATGTACATGTTTATTTAATGTACATTCTCCTTAGTTTCTTCTGTTGGATTTTTTTATCCTGCCTTGAAAGACTAACAACAGAGAAACTCACTGAACAGTGACCTCTCATAATCACACTTCTTAACAGAGGAAAGCTGAGCAAGCAGAAGGAAAGGTGTTTTATTCTGGGTTTTCAAAGCTTTGTTTTGACAACCTCCTGCATAACCCAGATGCCTGAAGAAACGTTGGAATAAGAGAGATCTTTGCTGAAATGCAACAGTTACAATTTAAATTATTCTTTGCTTACCAAAACATTTTATGCAGATCTGTAAGACCTTCCCAGAGATAAATCCCACACCTTTCATTTTCATAAGTTTTAAATTTGATGAATTAAGTAAATCTTTCTGCTTTAGAAGTTCAGAGAAGGAAGAAAAAGCAAAAAACAATCTGTGAGGCGTGTTCCCCTTAATACACATGTAAATAGATTTCTCTCTTCCTCACAAAAAATACATCCCTCATGCAAAAACTTATTTGGATTGGATCCGTTCTTCATCTATTTGCAATCACAAAAGACACCACTCCTCCCAATAGTGATCAAAGGCATGAACACAGCAACTATAACAATTGCTACCATGGAGAAACAGTTTAATGAAAACATGTGAATATATTTTTAGAGTCTCATAATACAACTTCTCAACTGGAAATGAGGGAAAGCAGCATCTCATGACCATGGGTTCAATCTAGCCAACCGAAAAATGCTCTGCGGAGCACAATTTGAGAACCATTGTGTCATATTTTAATCCATTAGAAACCAGTTAACCAAATGTAACAAATTAAGGCAAGTCAATTTTAAAGGGCAAAAATATCACTACTAGTTAGTGTATTACTGATAGACTACTCAGTGATGAGCCAAATAAGCACATACACAATCACCTTAGTTTCCAGTAATGTCATTCAAATCAGATTTTTCAGGGGATGTTGCAAACCAGTCTGAAATACTGGCTTGTGCTTCTTCTTTTGAAAGGACTGAAGAAACAGATAAATGCAATTCATGGTATTTTTCTAAAACTTTAGGGAACAGACTGGCCAATCCCCCCCCCCCTTTTTTTTTTTTTTGTCATTTGGAAATGAATAACTATACATTTTTCTGAGTTTCCACCTTTATACCTGTGATCCACCTCAGCTGTGCTTGAGCCCTTCTTAAATCTGACAGAAGGTCAGATAAACAGTAATTCAAATTCCTTCAGTTTTCTTGTGAAAACAGTTGGGCAGGAGCAGAAGAGAGATCCTTGCAAACACCTGAACTCAACAACAGGAAAAACTTCAACTGGAGCTTCTCCTTTTTAGATCCAAAATTAAATCAACCATGAAAGATGAACCCAGAAAAAAAATCCTTGTGAGTTTTGGTGCTCATGCAACATCTTGTGTTTTTCTTCAGTTTTCCCACAATCACAGCAGCTGGTATTTCTGCCTCAGCTACAGAGCTTATTACCTGACCCTAGTGACTTCATTAGGCATTTCCAGGAGACACAGCTATGAAAGGCCAGAGCAGAGAACTGTTCTGCTGCCCTTGCTGGCTGGAGCAGTTTGGCTTTTTGGGGGTTTTGATAAAAATGCACCTCAAAGTAATAAAAAAGAAGAAATGGGAAGCTATGAACTTGATGCAAAAGTCAGCAGTGTCAATATTAACTACACCAGGTTTGTTCCTGCTATGAGCTACCGATGGGACAAATGCTGTGGTTGTTCTCACACATCGGTGAACTCAGCAACTAGATTTAGCTGGGGAATTATTTGAAACTGGTGTAATTTCTACTTCTGCAGTGTGATCCTGAACCCAAGAGTTTCATATGTGCATTCTTCCCAAAGAAAACATAACTGAAATCTTTACACTACATCAGCCATTTAAAAATCACAATGCCCTTCATTTAGAAGAATTTTAAATATGTGTATATATATATATATATGTATATATATATATATACACGTCATTGCAGACTGCTTTTTGACCAATATTTAACAAGTAGTGGCTTGCCCTTTCCATACTGTATGTGCTGGGTGACCTCCAATGTGCACATGCCGAGGAAGGCCCTTCTGACATCAAAACATTACTCAAGAAAATTCCTTTCAACAGCAGGTACTTTACTGACCTAGATTAAGTTGCTTGAGACGTCAAAGCCCTGAAAAAAAAGAAAGAAGCTAAAATTGGCCTAAATGACTTCAGGCATAAAATCTGACCAAAGGAATTATGTCAGATGCTATAAACAGAGAGGAAAGCATGTAGCAAATATGAAGGATCAAAGGGAAAATCAAGATGGTGCTTTTGTTTTCTATCAACTAAAATAGATGCTCCTACATGTTCTGATGTGGAAGGAAGCAAAGGCTGCTGGCTGCCACACAGCTGACTGCAGAATGCTTTAAGAATGTTTTTAAAAGGAAAACCAAAATTGTGTTGACTGGAACACTCCATGTGACCCCCAAGCCTCTCAATAACATGAATTACAAATTTACTCCGGATTTTTCAGGGCTTTTTGGAAGGAAGATTTTGGCCATCAGACTGTCTGTGCAGAAAGGCACATGAGCAATTCCCAGGGACATGCCAGGATGGGGCTGACCTACCGCACAGTCCATGTGCTGCAGGGATAGGTGCTACCTTCCAAAGTTCCCATGGGTATACCTCTTGCCCTCCTCTGTTAGGTAGGATGGGCAGAAGGATGAGTAAAGGACAAGTACTGAAAGAGAAACTGGTTAAATCTAGTACTTCCAGTCTGAGTTTTGAGTTAAATCATACGTTCACAACAGTATTGTTTTTAAGGAAAACTTTCCTTACTGAAATCCATGCTGGTGTTTGGCATTAAAAACCTACATCTGACCAAGCACCAAAATAAATGGCCTGACTCTATAGGCGTTGAACAGCTGAAGTACATTAGCCTCTTCAGAGCAAACTGGAAATGCTCTCTGCTGGTTCACAAAAGCCTGTACTTCAGTGGTCAGGTGTCGAATCCAATCCCTTCACTTATACAGGGAGGGACTTTCTTGTCCTGCAGATTCACATCGAAGCACTTGAGAAAGGTCACATTCACTCCATCCTAACGTGGTCATAGGGCTGCAGCAATGCAGATGGATCTGGGGCCCCAGACCTGACTTCAGACAGCTTGATTTTGAGACAGCCAGGACAAATGTGAAATAGCATTTGTGTTGGCACCTCTGCTGGGATTTCGGAATCAAATCAAACATGGAAACAGGTCCAGATAAGAAATATAGCTTTTAGAAGATGCAAAAATATATTACTTTTTGAAATGTAAAATTCATTTTTTGGGTGTAATTTGCCAGCAAATCCACTACAGAGCTATGCCTGCAGTTTTCCCAAATGAGCATTTTAACACAGATTTGCCGGTTGAGCTTTTCAATTGGTTATTCATGATGAAAATGTTACACTGAGCTAAGAGTGCCCCACAAGATGGATATTCAGAAACCCAGTTATTTTTCTAATGGACGTAAATAATCCCCTCGACAGTACTCTGGAAAACTCTCCCAGCTTGGTTAGCTGGCTCTCCAAGTTTTGCCACCACAGGATACAGACTGAACAGGAAAACAATGAAACTGTATATGCTTCAGAATAAAAGGAGCATCGTTCTTTCTACAGTGCAAAACACCAGAAATCTGTAGAAAGCAAGAGAGAGAAATCTAACAGCATATAAAATCTAACAGCATATAAACTGCCATGTGAAACCAGGGCTCCTTGAGTTGCTCCAGATTAAATCTGGAGCTTGGGGTACTCCTTTGTCAGTGGAGACCCTTTTGTCCATGAGGCTCAGTTACGAAATTTCTGGATAGAAATGAGTAGCTATTAAAGATCTGGTTGGTATGAAGCCTGTGAACACCTGCAAGAGAGGTGGAAGAGCTATGAACCAGCCCAGTGCTGGCTGGCTGCAAGGGCAATGCCAGGAGCACGAAGCGATGATGTGGTTCTCTCCAGCTCTCAGCACTTGCCTCTCAACTTACTTCACATTGCCATCTTTAGAAAGTTTACTGTACAAAGAACAGAGCATGGGAGCATCTCTGCACTGCATTCTGACTAACAATATGTGTAGATCTTCATATGCTCCATTTTTTCCAAGAAAGCTTGAATGTGAATGCAAGGAGCATCATATCTGTTCTGTGAATGAGTTATCTATGGATGATGGATTTAAAGTCTCCTGCACAGGTACAGTGATGGCAAAGCAGGGTTAATTGGAGCCAGTCTTTGGATCACCAAAATAACCATTACAACAGCCACTCACAAACCTCAGCCCCAGGAGCATTAGGATTCCTGCTTTTCAGTTTCCAGTTGCTGAGCTCATTTCTGACTCGCAGAGTCACAGTGCTGTTCCCATTAAAAAGAAAACAAATGGATTCACTTAAACTGAAACATAAAATCCATCCCTTGACATCGTTGCTTGTGCTGCCCTCTTTGACTGAATTATATCCCAGCCTCCTGACAGTCCTTAAGGAAGTGCTTAAAGCCTGAGTCTGCGTAACACCCACTGTGAGGAAGGGGTCACCCAAACTCCTATCTCCTACTGCTCAATTTAGTTAAGAACAAAAAGCCTGCGCTCGTATTCCAACACATGTTTCTGCTTTTAGATCTCTGGGAACTTTCTGCATCATTTTCTTTAAACTGTTCTCAGAGCAAATGTCACTGCATTCCGAGTCCAGAGAGGTGCTTATCACCATCACAGACCTGCGCGATGGAGGAAAAGAGCCTGCAGTGCTGGGTGCGGGTGGCTGTGCAGGGCTGCCCCAGAGCCAGCGTGCAGGGCCAGGGTTAATCACATCTGAAGCCTGGCTGGCTTTGTTCCAAGCTCCACTAGCACAATAACAGTTTTAGAGAAAGGTAATAACTACCCAGGCAATGGTGGCAGGACTGTGCCAAGCAGTTGACTGAGAAGATGCAAAGGGATGACCTGAAGCCCTGGCACGTGCCAGCAAACCAGCAGAGAAATCTCTCCCCGAGACTTCATTACAGGCATCCCACATCCTGCAGCACTGCTTTAGCTGTGCTATAATCACACCTTCATTTGCTGCTTTAGCACACTCAGCATCTAGAAAAGAGGAGAGCAAGTTTTCCCCTGCAAAAGCTTCAATACTTAGTTGTGTGAATGTGTATGAAATACCAGTTTATTTAGTTCTAGCCTTGCAGAAAATATGACAGAAAAGGTTGCTACCTGTTGATGCTGCAGACCAATATGGCCTCATTTTTCCTAGCAGAGTCCTGTTTCTATTCACCTGCTGCCTGGAAATTGTATCTGGGATAGGACAGTCTTTTTGTTGTATGTGCTGTCCAGCCCTCACAAAACAGAGTTTCTAAGTATTATAATAAATAAATGGTCCAGACTAATTAATTTGGAATCTAGATCCTTTCAGGAGCCAGAACATCATTGAGCTGATTTTATGTTGCTGATGAATGGTACAAATGGGCAAGTTGCTTCAGACACTGCTATAGTCTGATGGCACTGAAGCAGCCTTGGTATAATTTAGGGCTGCCTAAAGCTTTCGTACTCGGTTTCCTTCCACTTCTGCCTCAAGCATGGACACAGCACTTGTTTAAATGGATATGCAAGCATCAGCAGCTGCTTTGTCTGAAGCAGTAACGAGTCCTTTTGGTGTCACTGGAATAGCATGAAGACAACATAAACAGGGATAGGAAAATACTCTCTAGTATTCTGCATTATAAAGCTTCCATTAAAATTAATGAAAATGAGATCTAAAAGTTCCAGAAGCAAATTGACACCTTGAGAACTTAAAATACCCAAAGCACAGGAGAAAACTTTTTTTTCGAAGGAGATTTAATGAACCTTGACAGTTATTTGTATGATGTTTGTTATGTGGCATCACTAAAATTTTTCCACTGATGAAGGTTAGATGAAAGTGTTTTGACAGCTTTCACTAGAGGGATGATATTTAATATAGAACAGTTTGCAAAACAGTATCAGGACCTGGGAATACCTTTTTGGTTAGTCATGGTGACCTCCAGCCCTGTGAAGGAAAAAACAAAAACCCAACCAACAACAAAAAACCTAACAAAAACCCCATCCTAAATACTGCAATTTCTGTTTTTAGCAACTCATCTCACAAAGCAAAAACGACCTGAGACTTTTAAATAGCCCTTTTAGGCAAAATGGTGTTCAAACACTAACTTTCATGGCTTACATGAACTCAGGTCTTGAAACTGAGAAAGCCTAGAAGGGAATCTGAGCAGGTCGGCTTTTCAGAGGAGAATAATGAGCAAAATCCACGCGACTCTGACATTAACATCGGCTCAAATCTGAAGTTTGCATCCCACCTAGTGTCATCCCTATCCTTGCACAGCAAAACAATGCAGAGCATAAGTAGTGTCACCTGAACTCCCAGATACTGAGATTGGGACTCTCCAAGCTCATTTGTTCTCCTCTCCTGGAGATCTTCAACCTCAATTCCCAAAATAAGGAAACTCTAATAGCAATTGCATTGGAAGAAAGCAAAGTGAACATAAAAAAAGGATACAGGAGAACTGCACTACTCTTCTCTGGTCAAAACCTTCTGCAGATAAAGTTCTCCACTTGCAAAGATTAATACTACAACATTCATGCTGCTTTCTACTAAGTGTGGGATTTTGTCTTCTCACTCAGAGGCAGCTTCTGTGGGTTTCTCAACAGTCTGAGTATTATTTTCCTTCTAGGAAGTCTGTTCCTACACAAGAGAAAGGCCTAACAACACAGAAGTTATAGACATACAGCTTTTATTAACCCAAGTGGGAACTGTTTGTCCACATTTTGTCATACACGGAACACAGGGACGTGTTTGTGTTTATGTGTGTTTGGAGGAATTCCATGGAACATAGTGGCAGTTTCAAAACTGTTCTCTTTTGGATTTTTTCAGTCCAAAATATCTACTTCATAAAATTGCTTTACAACAAACTCAAGATCTTTCCCCCAAGTATGCAGCTAAACTTTTAAAAGAATTTTGCATTTCCCCATGGAAAAGAAAAAAAAAATCATATTTCCTAAAGAAAAATTGTGAAAGAAAATTCTTAGAAGAACTGTTAGCTGAAAGTACAGATTTCTGCCAACCGGAAATGTCTATGGTAACCTGCATACGCTAGCTCAAATCTTCCACACAGTTCATTTTTGGTGCTTTCCAAAATCCATCCGACTTTCCTGGTTTCACCAGAAAAGGTGAAAAGGCTTTCTTTTACTTCTTTTCACCAGAAAAGGAGCAAGCTTTCTCCCACAAGGGTGCACAGCCTTTGTGTATGAAAGGTTCCCTCCTCAGCTCATGCTACTCCAGACTTTCTGGGAACAGAAGTGGAGTGGGTAACTGAGCTCCTCATCTGGTCCCGACTGCTGTCAGTGCACTGGCACCCAGCACTGCTTTGCAGCCTCTGTGTGCTCTCCCAGATTTCATTCTTCACAGACTCCAGCAACATTAAAGATGACAAGACATATGAAAAACAAAGTAAGAATAACAATAGCAATCAAACTTGTGAAAGATCAGGAGGTGATGGTTTCAGAAATAGTAATAACTGTACGCTCGTTTTGTACCATAGTTCAGCTCTGTCTTACAGAATCTGGGAAAAAGTATTTGTTGGAAGAAGTAAAGAACTAACAACATTTAGAAAAAATATATATTTGTCATTGGGAGCTACTCTTCAACTTCAAAGTGTCTTTAGTCTCTTAAAAGGATTTACATTTGAGCTGAAGGGAATTTAGGTAATGGGCAGCTCTGAGAGATGTAGCCTCTAGCACAGTTTTCACATATCACACAGCTAAAGAAACAATTCCTATTGAGTTTCACATGATGATTTATCATCTCTGCAGTACCCAAGCTTCTCCCTGGCTCTTTAACATTCATTACACACTTTGTGAAACTATGTGGAAAACTGATATAATTGACAAATGGTTCCCCCGGTCCTGCCTGGAAATCACACTATGCCTGTAGCCTCTTCCAAACCCAAATACAAATGAAATAATTCCCAGTTTCCCATGAAGTTGCATCAGTGATGTTAATGCCATTTTCCAGGCATGAGAGTACAGACATGCGGTATATTGGACCTGGAGTAAACCACAGAGATTTTAGGACAGTCTATGTTCCAAGGAAGGAAGGAAATCAACCTTTTCCTAAATGGGATACCTGAGTCAGAGCCCAGGCTTCTACCAGCTAAACTACTTAGCATAAGGCTAAGATGTTAAAGAGGTTCTCAGACTAAAATATGGAGTCAAACTTGTACATTGGATAAAATCTGTATCATGACGCAGGTCCCCAGCCTCACATCCAGATTCCTCATCTTGGCTTGCAGTATACAAATTTTCAAGCAGAACTAATCTCCTCATAAGCACTATAAAATCAAATAGTACTATATACCACACCCAAGAATCTGCTTCTAGAAACACCCTCTTTAGGGTATTTTACTTCTGAATGGAGCATTTTTACCCAAATAGGGACAGAGGGCCCGAGTTTCATTTTAGACAGTGGCAGATGCTGACCCGTGTGAATTCAGGATATCTTCACTAGTTCAAAGACTTTACTCCAGATTTACAATCCTGAATATAAAATTAGAATCACTGTGATTTGTGGCTGATCATTCCACCTCTGAGTGCTTTTGTGGAATGATGTCGTTCTTCTGCCTCACAGAGTTCACACATCAGATAAAAGGTGCTATAAAAATACATTTTAGAAGATTTACTGCTGTAAGACACAATTTTCTGCCAACTCTTCACACCTGCAGAACTTTCTTTTCAATGTAAGCAAAGGATTGCCCTGAGAGAAGTCTCTTTCCTTGAAGATGCTCACTGTTTTAGTTAAACCTGAAGACAGGTGTGTCATGTTAGTTTTATCCAGGTCTTACCAGTCACTGGGATTTTCCTGCTGGAGCACAGGGGACTCTTTCAGCACCCATAAGCTGCACTGTAGTAATGCCTGTGTGCCTGCTCCTGCCTCATGGTAATTTGGAGTGATTCTTATCTTCCACCCCTACTGTTGCCCACATTTCACATGGGAGGATCATAACTTAGTTTAGCTTTCCTTAGTATCTCATGTGCCTGGGCACAACGGTTTTAAAAGCTTTCCAAGCTCAAAGGAAGATTCATTATGCAAAGCAAGGTGAGAATAAAATAAAAACTAGAAACATTTTTTCCCTCATTTTCACTGTTTCCTTGGTCATCCTGACTAACTGCAGAGCTTTTCATGGTTCTGAGGAGGGACAGAAGTGTATTTTCCAGGGAATTCAAAATGCGATGAATTCTTAATAACAGAGCCAAACTGCATCAGAAGTTACCAGCCCTCTGATTTCTCCTGAGGAAATACTAAAGGCAGCTTTTTCTCAGCTACTGTTTTCACTAGCACCCATCATTTCTTTTTTTGTGAGGCACTCTGAACACCACCACCACCCCCGAAGCTTTAATGTGACAGAAATGCTTAAGTGTTTGAATATTGTAGATTAATTCTTGTGGTTTAATACCAGATTAAAAATAAATGTGTTCTTTGTGGTGTGTGTGACAAAGGCTGGTTTGAGTCTTTCTCGACTCTTTTGTTTCTTGTTGCTTGCAGATAGCACTTAAGAAAACACATTCCCAGTGGCCTCATGGACTAAAATATCCTTTTGAAACGGAGGATTCCCCTCCTTCTTTTTACCCTGGGGCAAATCTAAGTGATAATGTGAAATACCTGCACAGAAACTGGCATCCTTGCTGTCACTAAAATGCGTATAGCACCTGCGGGCAAAACAGAGGTGTATGTGTAATGCAGAGCACTTTGGCACGGATTTAAGGTTTCAGACTCTCCACATCATGTGATGATAGCTATTGATTCATGCTAAGGGAAAATTAACCCTCTAAACACCAGAATGACATCTCTCTGAGCACTATGGCACTAATTCAGGTTTGGGAACAGAAGCAGATGGAGAGGGCGCACAGAGAGTCTCCTGAGCTCATCTCCTGAGCAGCAGACTGGAAAGTGGGAGAGGGCCTCTTTCCAACATCCTTGGAGATAGCGCTTAGTTTTCATCTGGGAGAGCCTAAAATACCATTGAATTTGCATCTGGACCTTGTTCCGTCAGTGTCAGGATGCAAACAGGCTCAGAGCTCTGCCAGCAGTTAGAGACCAAGGAATGCATCGCCTTTGGGAGGCATTGTTGTGACGGCAAAACTGTTGGTGTGAACGTGGCTTTTCTGAGGGGAAAAAACCTGTTTGGCAGGTTTTTCCCAGGCCTGAGCCCTCCACTGCACCAGGAGGAAGGGAGAAAGCCTGTGCTGGCTGGGCATTCACACCAGCCCTCACTGCAGAGGCTCCTGACACAGGTTTGGGTTAGCTCTGGTAAAGAATGAACCTGCATGGGCTGGAAATTGAGAAAGGATAATAATGGGAACCGTGGGCAAGGTCTACCCTCTAAACCAGTGCTGCTGCTCCAGTTCTCTTACTCAAAATCTGGAAGGGCCTGACAGAGATAATCTTTGGGAGCTATGTAAGACTACTGCAATACAAGAAAGATTTCTGCTGCTTTTTAGCCTCCTTTTTATTTCAACTGCCAAAAAATATTCCCCACAGGCTATGAAGGAAATGGAGCCAGCAATGAATTCAGAGATGGGGCTGCATGCTTTACAGGCCATCCCTTTGCACAGAAATCACTGTCTTTTTTAGGGGCACTGATGTGCTAGGATTTCCAATACCTTCCTGTAACCATCTGAGCATAATCTGAATAAGAAAGAATTAAATGTCTGTGAAAGATAAGATCTTATTCCAAAGATCAGTGAAGTACAGTTTGTTAACTCCAATGGGTTTTGAATGACCTCCTTGTGGAAAGAGGTCTTAAAGCCAGGGATCCCATGAAAATACCAAATCCAACAGGAGAAGAAGGGGGATTTCAGAAGCAGTTGGATTCCTTGAAGCATTTCTTCATTTTCACCAGTGGCCTAATTCAAAGAGACAGTAAGAACAGTGAATTACCACTGCAAGTGAAAGACAAGCTTAATTTCACAAACCAGGAAGGGGTTGAGAGCAACATGAGGGAAAAGTTGGCTGAAGTGGGAAACCCAGCCAGGGTGATATGGCAGAAAGGCAGAACCTGAGACCAGATTTAACTTAAGGGTGTTCCCTCTCCTGCTTCCTTTATACACTGTTTCCTGCTTAACCCTGACTGCAGAGAGAGAGCAATTTGCAGACTTTCTCTTTCCCTTGATTTCACCCAAAGGACTTGGGAAAGGTAGATGCCAGTCCTGGATGTCTATGCAAAACGGAGGGATGTTTTATGGGAACATTGCCCACAGTGATGCAGCGTTTTCTGTGAACAAAACACTAAGATGCATTTCCTTTTCTTTTACAACATAAGACTGCTTCAAATGCTGCTCCAATATTAGACTCTTCATAACCTAAGTCAACTGGTCTTTGTTTTTCTTTAAGAAATTAGTTATAATTATGACAATATGCAGTGTTGTGTCTGTGACTTTCATATCCAGCTTCAGTGTTTCTAATGTAGCTTCGGAGTCATTCTTTCCCCCCACCCACCAAGAAGCAAAAGCAAAGATGATTTAGAAATCTTTAGGACTGTTTACATTTGGAATGTTCATGGGAAAACGGCTTTGAAATGAAAATACATTTTAACAAGAATGTTATTGTTTAGTTCTGTTCTGCTAAACATGACTTAAATACACGCAGCTTGTGTCTTTATTTATGGATTTGATTGGCAATTTAGGAAACTGCCATTGGTTATTTGAATAGGGTGTTTATTTAGTGTTACAGTTTTGGGTCAGCTCCCCTCAAAGGAAACTTCAAACATATAGAATGGCAAACTTGACAAATCATGTCAACACTTGGAATTGGACACTGCTTTCCATTAACTCTTAGGTAAACTAAATATATCTGCCAGGGACATTTTTTGTTAAGTGGTTATCAACATCTGTGCTCTACCAAATAATTCTGATTGCCCTCCTTTCTGTCATTTTCATTAAAAAAAACCCCAGTAAATTTAAGCCAGAAAAAAAGACAGAAGAAATGAACTCATTTGGAGGGCAGAAGATGCAAGGACTAGTTTGAAAGGTGTTTGCCCATGTAAATCCAACACAGTGAGAACAAGGAGGCTAACTCTCTCCTGAATTTGAGTTCAGAGGGATTAAAGAACAGTTTCACCGAGTTTGTTGTAATCAGCCACAATCTGGCATACACACCACTTAGCTACTTCTGCAAAATCTGCTGGCTGACTCGATTTAGCTTTCAAAATGTGTCCTTAACCTATCTGCATGGCCTCACCCTGATGTTGCATCACCATTGACTCCTCCGCTTGTACTGGAAAAGAAAACAATGGCTGCATTTTGTAGTCAGAGTGTATCTTATGCCCTGAGAAGGTTTCTGAATGTCTGTCTGGGATCAGAGGGAGGAAAACACTTAATTCCTGAACCCTGAATGTCGGTTACACATCCGTGGTATGAAAGAGATGCTGAGCTGCTGAGCCCTGCAACAGACATTTTGCACACACCTTGGCAGGATACCCAAGACACTTGGGCAACCCAGAGTAAAGCAAGACTACTGAGGACTCTAGGGGCTTTCAGGGCTAAGTAGTAGATGAAATGGAAGGATAATTTTGGTTATATACATCTATATACACATCCCTGTACAGTCAAGTCTAGCAAGTCATTCATCTGACCAAGTGCAAATGTTTGTCTTAAGCTGAATAGCTCCCTACCTGCACTGAGTGACTGAAGTAGAACTTAAAGCCCCTCTGAATTTACCAACATCAAATGTGTTTTCTAGATTTAGTTCCTGGTTATTACACCAGCAGGAAAAGGCTGGCTGGCGAGTCTCTCAAAACTGATAGGAAGTATCTACATTTACTAAGTCAAAGAGAGGCACTCCATTAATATAAATGGGCTCTGAACCAAGTCTTGAGTGATTTAACAGAACAGCACTGATCTTCAAAGCAGATACACTTGTTGAACTCAAAAGCTACAAACAAAGCATTGTATTATATGGTTTATTTGACAGTCACAATTCCTCTTCTCCCATACTTAACCTTGAGAAAACTTTTGAGAACTTTGGACATTTTGTTGGAGACCTTACTAACCTAAGTGTCCGACTTCTGGATCACACCATCTCAAAGTTAATCCCAGTTTATCTGGGAATCTCAGCTGGAGGTTTCCCAAGAGCCTCTCTGAAACCTCTGTGGTTTTCCAGCTCCATCTGACTCAGACAATCTTTCAAAGTGCCTTTTACAGCATTTAGGTACTTTCCGCATCTGGCCTTGAACCTGGAAGTGTGTGAGGCTCAGACTCAGTAAAACATAAACTGAACTTTTATGAACCCTATAAACAGAGAACAAAATAAAGCATAAAATCTCTATTGGTTTGCAAATTGGCCTGGTTCTTTTATTTGTTTATTCATTCATTCATTACCCTTGCATTAAAACAACAAAAATAATTTTAAGTTCAGTAACTTCCTGAGAAATACAGAAAACCAAACCACTGGTTTGGTTTTGAACCTGTCATTTAATTCTTAACATCCAGGACACACCACTGCAGACGTTATCAATATTGCTTAGTTAAGCCATATTCCTGTATTTTTCAAAAAGCTCTTTTCCACTGCTTTTGGCACGGTTTCCATAAATGATCAGAATGATAATGCAGGCAAATTCTCTGCTGGAACTCAGTACCATGGACAAAACAATGGATTTTTAGGTTCTCGTAGTGGTTTATAGACAGCTGCAGATATCTACTGTATTTGTAAATGGTATGTACGTGCTGTGACAAGCTCTACATACAGCTTCCACTTTTGCTCACCATTAGTAAGTATATATGAACAATTGTGCATATACAAACATTTTAAGCCTCTCTACAATAACATCTCTGAAAGTGCAGCAGATACTGTACTTTTTCCCCTTGAAATCTCTCTCTGCCAATACAGCTGTCATCTCCTGGTCTTCCATCTTTGGATCAGGCCTCCTCCAAAGGTTTTGTCTTTTATTCTAAACTCTCTATCACTCACCTTATCATTAACCTTTTAAAGTCTGACCTCTACACACACAGTGTCTTCTGGTAGACAGTTTTCATTCATTCATGTTGTTTGTTTTTACACAGAAACCCAGTCTACCATTCTACAGATAATTCGCCTTTCCTTCTCTGTCTATACAAAGTGGGATATAAAACTGTGAGGCAACGGCTTTGCCCTTCCCAAATTTTTTTCCCATAGAAAAACCCAAAAGGGCTCTCAATCCAAACATTCACTCTCAGTAGAAAGACGTCCGCATTCAAAATACATTTGCAGGAAACGGGGCAGCTGATGTCCTGGCAAACATCCCCTGTTGAAGTTTAGCTGGAAGTTTCCAGCCCTTTCCAAGGATGAAAATAGAATTCCAAATATCCAGTGCTTTTCACAAGGATGTAAAGACAACCATTATGCAAATGTTAAAAAGTCCCAAAAGGAATTGCAGGCAGTACTTAGAGAAGCTGATGAAGTGTAATAACTGTGAAGGCTTTTCCTTGCTTCCCAGTGGCTGGCTGAGCTCCTTACAGCACTGGGGGTTTCAGTGAGGAGTAGGATTGCACCAGAAATCACCTGCTTTATCGCTGGGAAAAAGACTTGGTTGCCCAAAAGGAGAAAGAAAGCAGTCCCAAGAGTGCTACAGCACGCCTGTGCCTGCGGAGCCGCGTATTGCTCAGTTTTGTAGCCAAGGCCTTAGGGATCTATCTGAAAGTCTTCCTTGATATTTAAAACAGCAGCAAACTAACCCTGAAATGTTGGTACAACTAGCTCTAATACATCAGAAACATTTCTCATGGACAGGTTATAAAGAACAGGAACATTTTGCAAACAAACTAACCTTAGCACATGCAAAGCATGTTTCAGTACAAAAACTGGGGGCACCAAACTCTGTTGCCATGAAATTCTGATTCAAAATGACATCTCCTAAAGAATGATCACAACTGACCATAACAAACACAAGACAGTAAAATAAATAATGCTATTTCTAGGAAGGAATTTATAGTCCTGAAGTCATTTAAGAACAGAAAGGAGGTCAGGAAGAAGGATCACATTATAAAATGAAAGCTATTCTGACCTAATGAATAGCAAGGAGACATTTTGGCCACCTCCTAGGGAGCACTGATTATGGCCACTCAGCAACCTCTCTAGGTGGTGGTTAAAACATCTTGTTTCTATTCATTAGTTCAGCGGTGTATTCATTCCACAACAGAGAGAGTTTACAAACCCCTCCCTCCTCCCCTGCTGTACCCCTGGTTTGCAAATATATCATCCACAAGCAACAAAATCTGGAATTGCACATCAACATGCCTAAATCCTCATTTCTGCTTTCTTCCCCATTCCCCTTCCATGATATTCTGTACTTATACATAACACTCACTCTTCAGAAATTGCAACAAAGCCACTGTGTCTCAGAGGAGTGAGGTTAGAGACAGTTTCCCCAGTTGCAGGAGCAGAAAAGGAATGGGAGCGCAAAGCAGAGACACTCGGTGTGTTGGTGATGTGCCCGGCTGTAATGTATCAGTCAGGGCCTATAAGCAGATCACTAGCTAAACTAAAGCAGGATCATTGTGTGCACTTGAGGTGGCTGAGAGTCATTGCAGCCATGCAAGAGAATGATGTATTCCTTGGAAATTGGTATTCTGTGTCTGTTAAAGGCATTATATGTTCATAGCAGGGAATGAATTGTACACATACCTGCTAAGTCTTGTGATACAAAGGACATCCTGACCCACTGGTCTGCCCCTTCCAATCTCCTCAATCTCCTAATGCTTCTCATGGATTCATCCAGTGCAACCTAACAGTGCCCTGGGGTAGGTGTTGCCCCTGCTCCCTTCACTTGTCTTGGAAATAAACCTCCCTGCCTTGATGGCTATAAATCTTTTCATTTCCAGCCCAGAAGTGTCCTGACTAGCTCCTGCTCAGTACCTCTTGTGCCAATATTTGTCATTTAGCTTAAATTTTATCTTCCCCACTCAAACCAAGAGAGAACCCCATCTCCATTTTGCATTCATATTGCTAAGACAAACAATCTAAGCTCCTCAGGTCCCTCCTGCAAATAAAGGTCCACACTTCCTATTAAAAGCTCTGATCCAATACAAATTCATCTATTCTGCATCCAGAGCATCAGAAAGGTACACATCATTCACAACTGACACAAAGAGGTGGCAGCCTCCACCCCTCCGTCATGCACACCCCAGGACCCACCAGCTACAGGATTTCCCTGGGAAGAATGCAGACAGGCGCCAGGCAGAAGGGCTCTGCTGAGAGTTTCCCCAGCCCCTCACTTGCGTCTTTAGAGATGTTAAACGTGGCCTTTGAAAACCTGCCCTGCGCAGGGTTATCTCCAGTTTCACAGAGATTCTGGGAACAGCATTGCTGCACCTTATTCTAGCCACACTGGTGCGTGCTGTGCTGTGTAATAGCTGCTGTTGTAGATTTAGTGCAAATGCAGGCAGATGTAGTATCTGTATAAAAACAAAAGTGTGTTCTAAACAGCACGTGTAACACCTCAAGTTTGTAGCTTAAATGAATGCAAAGAACCAAGTATGTTATAAAGTCCACACGCCTGAGACGTATTACCAGTGAAAAAATACCGTTCCCTGACTGAAAGCAGAAGATTTCTCTCAAGCCAGCAGGAAGAAAAAAATCAGCATCTGTGAGACCATTGCAAGCACATCTCCACAAGGTCAAGAGCCATTTCTGTCGGCAGTACCACCTGCCTGTCATGATAAATAAGTTTTGTTCTGATTTGTGAAGTTTGCTGCCATGGGAATGAGCCCATTTGCTCCTTAATGTATGTAAGATGTGCAGCACGACACACAATCTGCAACAAACAGACATGGTCCAATAGCTTATACATCTGTCCTCAATATTTCATTCCCTAGAGATATCAGTTTTTCAAGTGCAAGGTTACCAACAGTACTGATCCCTGACCAGTACCTTACTTTAAGTTCTAAGCACTATAGAAACATTTTCATTTACACAGAGGACTTCTCTCCAGCAGTAAGACCATGTCTGCCACTGAAAAGAAAAATGCAATCAGTGCTCTTGCTTTTAAAACAGATGTTCCAAAACCATGCAAATATTGTAAAATCCTGTCATTTTGCACATCTGTATGGTCATGCAGATTCTTCAAACCAAGATTGCTTTACTTAATGAGTAATATCTGCCACAATACTTTTGCAAACAAAATATTTCTAGGTATAAGGTTGTGGATCATGTGTTGGAGGAGCCAGGCTGGTTATGGATTTGGCTGGGTGCACCCAGAAGAGAGCATTAGAACAGCCCTGAGGAGGGTGTTCAAGAGGTTTTGGTGAGTCCATAGTGCCAGCTCAGACTGGTCACTGCTGAAATTGCAGTAGGGATTAATGTCTGTGACAATGTCAACATTAATGTGCAAAATCACTGTGTGAAAAGCTATTTAGAAAACCTGGGCAAACAACAACACACGCTTAAAAATGCTGTGGTTTTATATCATTAAAAATATGTGGGCTGGATTAACAAATTATAGTCACTCTTATGGTTGTATAGGTGTTTTGTGAGTGGGTTTTAAGACATATTATCATACTGCTATAAAGAAGAAAAAACGAAATGCCACAGCTGCTCTCTGCCTTACAGTCTCTATTCTGCACATGGCAATACGGCTGTTGTCTCCCTGGATGCCACAATGCCTAAAAAGACACCTGCATCAGAAATCCCTGAGACTCACCCAAGATTATGTACAAAGGTCCATCTGCTCCCATCTTAAGCAAAGTTACTTACCACAAGGATGTTGGAGAAGGAAGGTTTGGAAAACCTAAGCAGAAATACCCCAAGTATTGCATCTGCTTGTGCAACCTGGCAACATTTTCCAAACTCAAATCTTCTTAACAACAGTCTCAGACTGTTTTTGAGGTGTGGGAACTGTGTTTGCCGCTGTTCCCTGAAGATCAGCAACACCATCAAACAGGTGAAGCAACCCTCATTGTATGGGGCGACCAAAATACATGGCTCAGCATGTTGCTAGTTTTTGGAACTGTGGCTTTCCCCGAAACGGGTTTATATAGGGAGATGTGGTGGTGTCCAGCAGTGTGCAACTTGCCTGCCATACCCTGATGTCCCCACCACTGGGGTCGTCCATGGCAGACAGATAAGCACATGCTGAGTGAGATGCTGCAGCAGATGCGGGTTAACACTTGTTAAACTGTTCCCGCTCACCTTCACTGATTCCCTGATTCTCTCCATCCCAAAGACTTCCTTAAAATTCTTATTGAACACTCATTCCTGGCACATGATTTTCACTCCGGGGAAATCTGCATGATTTTATCAAGCCAATAATATTTTTGACACACGTAGTAATTTTCTATTTGTGCCAACCTTTGTCCCAGCAACATCCCATAGTGCCTGTGCCTTCCTGCAGGTAGCACAAGTCATCACGAGAGCCATCCCATTTGAACACACCACCACTTGCTCACATTCTCCTCCTCCTTTCCCTCCCCCAGACATTCTTTGACATGATTAGTGGCTAAATCAGATTCTTTAATTGAAAGAAATATAACTGAACTTTCTTCTGTTGGGAATTTGCCAGAGGCCACATCATAAGCAATGTCAAAGAATATTGGAAGTGATATAGACCTCTGACATTTGTGTTTAACAATCCAGCATGCCCCAGGTGGTTTGTTTGGGATCGGAATTTGTCACTGCTGTGAGGAGATAGTCTTTGGTGGTTGAGGCTTAAGGATTGCTACAAAGAGATATAATAAGATATGTTTAAACAAGTCACTGGAATGCAATGCTTTAATCTCCTACAATGTTTTGCACAGCCATGTCCAGAAGGATTTCTTTATGAGAGGCATTGAAACATTATCTTATTCTCTCTGAGACAGAAGCAATTAAAAAATACCCATTTTCTAGAGCATTTTGCAGCTCAAGTAGGAAATAGTGAAATGTAACCAACTTATTTAGCATTTGCATCCTTCGTCTTTACATACCATTTTCTAAATACATAAACACCTGGCAGTTATTCACTGAACCTTCTGCCACAATTGTACAAAACCCAAATTATTTATGGGATCCCACGAGTGGGCTTCATGTTGCACTTTTCAGATAAGATTTGCATCTTCCAGTGTATTTGTCTTCTCAAAGAATCACTTGTCTGAAACGATACTTCAGAGGTCACCTAATCCATCCCTGTGCCCTGAGGATTCCCATGCACAGTACAGCCTTGTAGCACCCGAACTCTGCAATGTGTATTTCAAACTGAACTTCTTGAAGTTTAAACCAACCTTGTTTCATTTTCACTTTTACTTTCTTGATGTTTTCAAATTTCCCAGAAACAAGCAATTCACATCCTCCAGAGTCTGAAAATAACTCATCTTTGATGCTCCTATGTACATCCGCATAAAGAATCCCCCACTGCACAGAGACCCTGCCTATGTGAGAACCACCACATCCACCCAACACTTCAGGATCTGTAGTCACTGCACATCTAAACCATGGTGTTTCTTACACTTAGGATTACTGTAAAGCCAAACACTTAATAAATGTAAAAATATTAAGTTCTTTCCATGTTGCATGAAACTCACTTCATAAATCCATGCACATTTTGGACAGAAAATGTATTTCCCAATAGTCAGGATTTTGAGAGCAACAATTTGCTATTCTTGTGATGCTGTCTTCTGGGGCTTCTGCTGACAACTTCAAAAGAATCATTGTTAATTGTTAAAATTTTTTTCCAACTATTTTTGATTCATTGCTGCATGTCGAATTGATTTATCGAGTTACTGCTCTCCCTTCGCAACTCAGGTTTTTGCTGACAAGCACAATGCTTCCATTTCCCTCAGAGAAATGGAGCTGCTCTGAGGATACAAAAAGGCTTTTTCTACACAGCAGCTAGGGACCACCAACTGCCTGGTATAGGGGAAACCCTCTGACACATCTTATTCCCTCTATCATGATAAAAAGGAATAAATCTTTGTGATAGAGATGTGAATACTCACAATGGAAGACGCACGGATGCGTACCCTCACCAAATACACACATGCAAAGAAAAATAAATAAGGGATTAAATATTTCAAAAGTTTTGCTAAAGTATTTGCAGTATTACCTTTTCTATCTGCATATTCATTTGTAAAATGGAGCAACAGGTGAAGCATGTCCTGAGCATGAGGTTAATACCTCCCCTTGCAACAGGCAGGTCTCATTGCCAGCAAGACAGCACTGTTTGTTCACAGCATCCTTGAGTTAGCCACCCCCATGTAAGTCTCCAGCATTTTGTCCCTGACGGCACTGAGCATGTGCCTATTTGTAGTTTTGCTGGGGAGTCACCTCCCACAAGTACCCAATTTTTGTCAATCTTCAGGATTGTCACTGGATAAAGGTTTCAAATTTTAATCATTTGGGGTTGTACTTGCTACAGCTGGGATTATTCTGCCTTGTGAATGCACACTGGTCTGATTTGGCATAAACCACTTAAACTGCACTTAAACTGCCCTAAAATCATGATAGCAAGCCTTAGAAAGAATTATTTTGGGAAGTCTTTTATGACACTTTGGTGACTTTGTATATACGTTATCTGCATTTGTATGAGTCTTTTCCTTACCCCAGTCAAATCACTCGTGACTGAAATACAAAACTGAGCTATTACCAGTTTTCTTGCAGGCAACATCCCATAAAGTTTTAAAGACAAATTTAAACAGTTACAGATTTAAACACTGCAGATTACTCATGTAGTTGACACCTTTCACTTTCTATCAAACATGTATTTATTAGAGTACAAACAACGGCAAAAAGGAACACATTTTTTTCCCTGCCCTGATCAGATGGAGAGAGGATGGAGTAGATATGAGCTGCTCTAGGAAAACATCTGCAGAGACAAATTTCTTGCACAAGAACAGAGAAAGATTATTGGGAGAAGGTAGGAGATGATGTTGTAAAGTGAGCACAAAGTGGAGAGCAGACCCCAGAAAAAAGGATCACCCATTTTTTACATACACTGCACTACTGGAATTATGCACAGAGGTGGCTTTGACACACAGCTGGTGTGAGAAGCAAGGGCAAACACAG
This sequence comes from Loriculus beryllinus, assembly GCA_039877255.1. Classification (NCBI taxonomy): domain Eukaryota; kingdom Metazoa; phylum Chordata; class Aves; order Psittaciformes; family Psittacidae; genus Loriculus; species Loriculus beryllinus. The sequence continues at coordinate 24,148 of JBCJKH010039158.1, forward strand.
AGGGGCACCATTGTCATCGAGATCCTGGAATAGCTGGGGAGTTCATGATACTGGATAAGGCCATAAGGAGCAAGGAATGAAGAACTAAATGTGACCTGGCTGATTACAAGTCAAAACCCTGGCAGGGGCACACTGTGACTGCTCAGTCCCGGAGCACTGGCATCTGAGGGCTCCTCAGAGCAGCAAGCTGGCATCATCAGGAACAGGGGCCTAGAAACAATTCATGTCCTGCAGTGCCATGTAGTATCCCAGCCTCCCTCTGTTAGCTTTAGACTCCTTTGTTGTCTTGTCTTATTACCCCTAACCCTGAAAATATCTAAAGATTAACGTCTGCAATCGCAAGCAATAAATGCAAATAAAAGCATACAGCGGCCTTGAGCCCTGGCTGTTCTTGACTGCGGTCTTGCCCTTCCAAGGGATGACTACACATGCCGAGATGCCAGTCCCTTAAAACCACAATGTCCCCAGGACCCCAGACCTCGATCTCTGCCCTTGTCCACTGTTATACTCCTCACACAGCAAACACAGCCTTATGGTGTGAGCCTTGCAGCACCAAGTGCGGAGGACAGCTGGGTGACAAGGATAGCTGTGGACAGGGGCAGTGGCTGTGCCCAAGGGACGTCTCCATTTAAAAGACAAAAATCTACAGCTTATGCTTGAGATCACTACAGTGGCATCTGGTAAAATGCAGAGCTGTGTTGCTGCTTGTTGTTTGTTTTGGTTTGAGCCCCCATACCTTGTTTCAATGATTAACAAATGTTGGACATGAATACACCCAGGTGGGAACAGCCAATAATGGCATTATGTGCCAGTTTACAAAATAACAGCTGGGTTGGATCTCCTGCCAAAATTCAGATTTTGCTTATTTTTAAGCAAAGGAAAGCATTTTACAAGTCTTCTTCAGCCCAGATTGAAATACCCCTGACACCATAGAGAGTTGTTGACATGCTTGTCCCGACTCTTCTGTTTAAATGGAAAACTGATTGTGGAGTTGCAAGCAGAAGTGAAAGCATGGCAATGAAAGCTATCCCAGAGCAGGATGGGGTTGACCACAATCAGATAGGGAGAACATCCTACATCACAGCCCCACCATCACTGCCAGCTCTATTTTCCTGTCCCATTAAGGAGCTAGGCACTTGCAAGGACCTCCTGTATGAACTCAAGACATGGCTTTTCTCCTCCAGTGTGGCACCCATTGAAGTAGCTTTGGGCTGTGTTTGGATACCTTTAGAGAAAATCCCAGAGGGAGTACTCGCAGTGATGCTCCTCTATTTTGTGCAAAAAGGTGGCTCCACCACGGATGAAGAGTCTTTACAGAAGCCTGCGTGGGAAACAAGTGGATTTGTTCATCCCTTAATGTGACCACAAATCTGGAATTAGACTTGCAGCAAGCTCGTGAGAAATGAACTCAAGCCCTGCATCCCTGTCAGGCAGCATTGACCTGTCAGGTGGAATTTGATTAGGAACACCTCAAAAAGGTGGCAAAGCCCCATTGTGTTTCAGTCTCAGGTGATGCTCGGGAAAGTAGCACTCTGGACATCCGAGCTGAGCCATTCCAGCCTGCTTCCCCTTTCTTTTGCTCTTCATACAGAGCATACCTACAACAGAAGTAGGTAGGTTGAGAGCATGTTCATTTTGTACACATTCACCCCATAATACACAGATCATTAACACAGATTTAGGTGCAAGATAAAGCTGGCAAAGAAACTCCTACTGTCTTTCATAGTTGTTCTTCTGTAGTTATTAATTTAACCAATTATTTAGGTACAAATGCTGCTGCAGATGCCTATAGAAGACTGGATGTTGGAAAACCCTGCTGGAATCATGCCTGCGGAACAGTCAAATGCTGTGAAGAGGAAGAGTCAGGCCTGGCCTTATCATAAGTAAATACATGAAATGCCCCAGTAATTCAGCTTCAACTGTGTTCTGCCTCAGCACTAGAGGGAAATGCAGCAGATAAAAGTTAAGCCTCAGCATCACTCACATACACCACATCTGCAAGTTCTGAGCACTGCAAATGCTAAAAGCGTATCTCTGCTGCTCTGAATAGACAGCAGAGAAACACCTAGCATTTGTCTTTACTTCTGCCTTGGGAACAGGAGATTTTGTTTGCCACAAGGCTCCATTTTATTTCAAAATCACCCGACAAACAGGATTGCTGCTGCATGCTATCAAAATGGGATGCAAACCAAGATCTTCAAAGCACAACTTAAATAACTTTAGTCTTGAAAGAGAATGGGAGGGAAACTAATTTAAGCATTTTGCTACACATGAAGTGTTTAATTTCTGAAATAGAATGCTTAGCATTAATATGGCCTATTGGAGGCCACAGCTCTTGGCTCCCTGCATGTCCCTCGAAGGGCACACTCTTCTCAGATTGCTGGTACTAACTTTTTGGAAGATGGCATTTGTTGCTCTGAATGCTTTGTGGAGCTATTGTAGCTGGAGGGGCAAGAGGCATTTTTTCCTTTGTTTGTAATGCTTCCACAATCCTAAATAAGCATTGTCTATAGCACTGTCTGTATTGCATGTCATGTTCCCACCCACTTACATGGCTCAAGATCCTTCACTTCAGTGTAGTATCTTCAGCAGCCAAGAAACTTCAATCTCTGTATAAAATGAGGACCACAAATCACAGTTTAAATTCAGACTAATTTCAGCCAGGATATGCTCCAGACCTACTTTCTATGTAGACGATAGTCTTTGCTGAATTATAGCAATAGGGCCTGATCCTGCAAGGTGCTGAAAGTCACAAAAGGCAGAAGGGCCTGTGGACTCTCAGGGGTCTTGGTACTTCGTGCTGCTCAGTCTCAGCAGAAAGAGGGTAGTAATGGATAAATTTAACTCTGCCTTTAGGAGTTTTATGTTGCCTCCTCCACTCCCTGACCCTCTAAAAAGGCATCTCACCGGGCTGGCTATTTCTCCAGATCTTGTTTTAATTATTTAAGTTAAGTGAGAATAGTTTTTGTCATTCCTTTTTGTGGAACACTCTGTACTTGGGGGGCCTCAGCTGGATATCCTGGGTTATGCAACCAATAGTTAAAGCTATTGTTTTCAGAAAGAAATTGCATGAAGCTCATTAAATACACCCTGATCAGGGGAGGCGGGACATGTCTTTAAAACTGCATTTGGATCCAATCCTATTGTCCTAGATAGGGCTGCCTTCCCTCATTCCTGATTTAGTCTTAAAGAAACTATTGTTTAGCCTTAATTAATTTCATATTGGGCTGTATTATCACATTGAAGCTGGCATCTGCTTGGAGATGCCTTCAGATGGAGAAGTGCTTTAAACCAGAAGAGGGCAGCAATTTCCCTGACAAGACTCAAAACGCAGTACAGTGGTTCATTTAAAACAGGTTTGACAAGGTCTGAACAATCCAAAGGGCACCAGACTCACTGCAGTGCAAACTAGAAATGGAAAAAGAAAAACATGCATGCAAGAGAAAGGTTTGTCATTCATTACCCACCTATTCAAACCACAGGTGTATAAATACTTCAGGCTTTATTGGCCTCTTGACTTAGATAGTGTTGAGCATTTGTTATCAGTCTTAGACACTTTATAGCTGCTACGATGGACTACAGCCTGCATTCATAAAGGAAGGAACAAGCATGTCACTCGTCTTTCTCTCCAACTCCCATGATTTATGTACATAAGCAGAATTGGTACTGGAAGTTCTTGTTCTTCAGCACATCAAAGTGGACCAAAAACTAGCCTTCAGTCAGAGCCATCCTACAAGCCAAACTAATTCCTGATGCAATTTTACTTCAGTTTTGCCTACTGTGAAACTCTTGCAGAAAGGCCTGATGATGACAAAAGATTCTGCCCTTGCTCCTAACCTCTCTGCCTCAGTAATATTTACCCTCTCCATTAACAAACACTATTAATGGCACAAGCCATTAACTAGCACAACTCTGAACAGATTGTTTAATGATTTAACATGGAAGCAGAAGCAGAGTATTCCTGAAATTTCCCTGTAACCATACTGCATTCCCATTGCTGAGTAAGGAAAGAACCAAATAATCTGGCTGTGTGTGACAGGTAATGCACAGCTGATGACAGCAAACTAGGGCTCACCAAGGGGCAGTCTGAACTGCTGAGAGGTTTTAGAGGAGATCTCAGTGGCACCCTATTACCTGTTGCTTTTGGCTGTCCAGAACTGGACCAACAGCCCCCAGGCTGGTCCCATCCAGGCTTCTCCATCTCCAGATCCCTCCCCAAAGGCACTTCAGGGAGGAGGACATCCCTCAGCTCCTTCCAGGGACATCTCATTTTCATGAGATGCCTGAATGAAGGAAATCAGTGGTAAGTGTATGATGGCCACAGCACACTGAAAAGTTGTAGCAGCTACAAGGTGGCTGAGAATGTTTTAGGTTTTTTCTCCCAAATAATTGGTTTTCTTGATTTTATTTTGTTTCATTTCTTCATGCCTAGTTTTCTCCTGCAAGGAGCTGTTCAAGGACTCGGTTTACTGCAAAGAGCAGACAAGAAGTCTTCCTTTATCCAAGAAAAAATGAAGCAAAGCCCGGGGATACTTGGGCTAATGCAGAAACATGCTGGAGGGTTCTTTGGAGAAAAAAGGGATCTGGGGAATCCTGGCAGCTCTTTCTCAGCATACATTTTCCCTTCCAAAAAGCAAATGAAAGGCAACTGCCAGGGCGAAACACGGTGCGTGCTGCTAATGCCAGAGAGACCAAGAAAACTTAAGGGTTTTTCAGTGAGATGTGAGGTGGTTCCACGTTAGCACACAGGTACTGAGCAGCTTGTTCACTGCTCTGCCTACCTCTGCTTAAATAGACGCAGCAGATCCTTCTCTGGTGTAAACTACTGATGAAATCATTCCCCTGATGACAGTGTCAATTTTTAACGCGTTTCTGTTAAAATACTTTAAAGGTTTGGACACTGATTTTTTTTGTGTGAACAGAAACCAAAAAGGGCTAATAAACCCAAATACCTCCAAGAAAAAAAAAAATCAAAATAACTAGGTCTTACGAAAAGAGATTAATAAATCTTAAACAGGAATACGCTATCCCTTCTACAGAATAACCCATCCAACCATTTTTTAATACGTCTTTATCTTCATTCGTGGGGTTTAGCAAATAGTCTGAGGAACTGTCTTGATATATATGGCATCCCAGTTCTAGCTATTTAGTATTAGTCACTTGCAATATAACTTTAGGCATGCTAATTTCTTATTAGGAACAGAACTGTTAAACAGGAATCCAGAAAAAGAAGTTATCGGGAAGAAAGGTTTTGGGTATAGAATTTGAACTGTAGGGTTTTCTAACATCTATAAACACTCCTCTAAGAAACTGAAGATCTTTGTAACCTGCAAATTGTGGAATTACAAGGCCATACAAACTGGCATTGCTATTCACAATACTATTCACCATTACTTTCATTTTTAAATGCCACCTCTAATCATTTTTCTCCCATCATAACATTGCCCTGTCATCACTTCCCTTCTCTTCCTTCAGGCAAACGTTGATGTAGGAAATGTAGGAAAGATTTTGTGCTGAGAAACATTTGGGCAATTTTCAAGGGGTTTTTAATGGCGTCTTTTTTTTTCTCCCAATCCTTTGTTCTACCTTTGACCTTTGCGATATCCTTCTCCATAGCTTTACTTCAGAGAATCATTTAAAAACATGAAGCTTAAAAGAAAATGCTTCTTAAGGGCATATATATACATACCATGGGCTATCACTGCAGCTGAGGTGCTTGCCTCATAAGTTTCTAATGAAAACAGGTAACCAAATTTCCATGATAAACCCTGAGAACAGCTGAAATGTTGCACATTTTAACAGCATGTTAAGAGCCAGCATTTAGTATTACAGGGGAAAAGTAAAGCAACATGACTACTTCCTTCACACTTTTATCATCTGCAAGAATAAAATCTAGCTTTCAGATATACGCCCAACATGAACACTAACTTCCAGGATGTTGAGGATTTGCTAATTCTGGTAACAAGCGTGTCTGTGGAAGTCTTCAAAGAAAAGCAAGTTAACATTTCACCTCAGGAAGAACAGGGAAAGAGCCGTCTCTAGGTGAGACAGTTGGTTTAATGACTTCTTTCTAAAGTTTGCTTGTTTGGAGCTTTTATGATCTCTGGTACAATAACCCAAGCAGCACAAAAATGATGTTTATCAGCCGAAATCAGCTGCAGAGGTAGCAGTAAGGGAGAAACGGAGAAGATGAAGTGCTTTGAACAGGTTTTTCACATCTGGTAAGAGCCTTCCCAGAGCACTTCCCTGGAGGGCTGCCTTCCTAGAACTGCTTCTAAAGCCATGTCTATGGTTGGAGCCTCTCCATAGCCACTTCTAGAATCACCACTATTGAAAAGATAAAGCAAAAAGAGAAGCCAGAGAAGCTCACATATATGGATTGGGAATAATCTTCAATGTTTTAGCTGTTACACTGGATGAGCAAATTAGTGGTTGCTCAAAAAAACCCAGCAAACCAAAAACCTCAACCAACCAACCAAAAAAAAACCCCAACCATCCCTATCCACTTTTCTTCTGACCTGGGAGCCAGGCAGCGGGTTCATACGGATGTACGGACTCCGCCGACGGCACGTCGGGGCTCTGGGGTGAGCCCCGGCCGCGGGCAGGACCCGGGGCACCCCGGCCCCGCTCCGTCATCGGCTCCCAGCCTTTGAACACACCACCACTACCTTGTAATTAACAGCAGCAGTCACCCCGGGTGTTCTTAAACAAATGAGGCCGGGAAGGAGGGGTGATGCCGAGGTGTTTTTCCCTTGGGGGGAGAGGCGAGGGAGCTGCCAGGTAGCGGAGAGCGGCGGGCAGCTGCCGGGGAACACGGCCTGAAGCCGTCGCCCTGAGCCGGGCTGTAAAACGGGACAGACTCAGCGGGAGCTGCCCCTTGAGCCGAGCGCACCGGGACGATGAGTCCCGGGGCAGGAGGGCTCCAGCGCTCGCCGCTCGGGTCTGCAGCCGTGATTCGGCTGCAGCGTTGCAGCCTAGGCACAGGAGGAAGAACACATTCCCCAGAGCGCCTGAGTTCAGCCCCTGATGAGCCCGCTCAGGCTGTTTTGCACCGATCAAATTTACCAGGCTTTTTGGCCACAAAATCTGTGTGCTATTTCAGAAACACTGCTCACCAAAACACTGCAGCAATAGGCAGCCAAATTATCTTTATGGATTTTGTAGCTATAAGAAAGAAAAGCAGGAAAACAAAACCCCAATCCTTCAGCCCCAAGCAGCACAAAATCCGGGCTGTGCAGTTGCTGTGGAGCTTTACTTCTCCCCCTCTCCCTGCCCTGAAAAGAAGGAGAGAGAACATACATGGTGACATGAAACACTTCAGAGAAAAGCAAACAAATATTGGCTTCTCCGGAGAATCAGAAACATAATGATACTATAATGCTAGCAGTTTATTTTTCACTGCCTCGGGCTGCTTGGCAGAATGTCACAATAAAATCATCTAGGCATGAGAGATTAACTGATGTCTATTTTGCTATAAGGCTCCTCACTCTGAGGGACTTTTACACCTGTCGAGGAACACTGCTTCCCCATCACCATTGAGCCGTGGCACCAGGAGGGAACCCCACAGCCTTTGATCAAGTTAGAGCACGCGGGTTCCTCATCCAGCTGCTGGAACACCAGCTGGGAGGATGAAACCAAGCGCCAAGCTCCAAGCTGAGCTCTAGCTGCAAAGATCTTCATCTACACCACCAGAGCAGCAAACAGAAACTCATGGTGGAGGGGCACACGAGGGCTTAAATCGCACTGCAATCTGTCTACAAGCTCGTCGCATCCTTGGGCTGGGGAAAACTGTGTTGTGGTATGAACCCTGGGCTTGGCTGAAGACAGTGAAAATTCCCCCTCTGTGCTGGGGTTTCACTTCATGCACTTCAAAGCAATGGAACATGTCAGTTTGGGCATTGAGAGCTTTTTGGAACAGGTGGATCTGCTGTCAGCACAGCCACGTGCCTCTACACAGCGCGAAATAACTGCTTAAATACGGTACTTTTCTCCCCAAGTATGAACAGGCAGCAGGGGCATCCCTGATAAATGATTTTTCCCCTCTGAATTATTTCCTGATAAGCAAACAAATGTACATTTAGTGTTGGTGAAATGCATTAACACTGGGAAGAACAAGGGAAGCAAACAGTATGAACAGATCCATCAATCAGGCATCCTGTCCCATCCCCCAAAGCTTTTACTTAACTTTAAAAGCAGTAGCACAGCCTGTGTCTGAAGCTTACTCTCGACTTATTTCAAGACCAAGCATTGGAATTTTATTAGCCTATACCAAGAACTGTTTCTGTAAACTTTTCCCCAGAAGAACATTGAAACCACTTGCATCATTTTAACTCACTGGCTGCAGAATAGCGTTTTAAAACTAAACTAAATTAAAAAATAATAATAATAAGGAAGAAGAGGAAAACCCACTGCAAAACTGACTCACTGAAATAAGTTAACATTCCCGCAGGCAAATGAGCACTTGCACCCGTTTTGGTGGCATCATTGCTTTTGCCACATCCTGAGATTTCGGTTTCTAAGATCACTAAAGCACTCTGGCATCACAGCACAAAACCCACAGCTGGAAGAGCCACATACTCAAATATTCACATGGAAATCTGGAAGAAATCATACCCACATTTAAACAAGAAAGATACTATTTATACCAGTCATTATTTAACAGCAGAAAAAACCACTCGTACAAAGTGGGAAAAAACATGTTTCTCAAAGTCCCTGAAACTCATCAGGTCCCACTTGCTTCAGAGGGAAATCAGAAGGATCTGTCCTGTTGCAAGTGGTGGTCAGGACCTGCAGGAATCAGTGCCACGACTGAGCCAAACATCATCTGAAAAGCGCATTAGGAGTAATATTTATGGACTAGATTTTTCACAGGTTTTAAAATATTTTTGTTCTGGATGGCACCTTCCAGGTGCTTTAAATACCTGTAACAAACATACTCCTCAACAGCACCCACTGGCACTAAACCCCACCACGCAGGCCCATACAGCATGTATCCCAGGGCATGGGAGCTGCTGTGCCACCCTGCAGCCCTCCCGCTGCCCACAGCCCCACCTCGAGTACAGCTTGGGCATCTGGAGTTCATATGACAACACATCCTCACATAAACTGGGCTTGCACACAAAAATTGGGTAGAAAAGCTGTGATTTTATTCAGATATGAAGTTAGAAGCACATCTGACTACCAGTGCTGCTTGCTCCTTCAACCCTCTCATGTATTGCATACACCTCTTATATCTTGCCTTCTTGCCTGTGGGACATGAACAGTGCTTTGCTCTTGCTTCACACGGCACCTAACACAGTGGTATAAATAACTGAAATGAATGAATCAGTGCCACAAACAGGCCCTGTCTGCAGGAATCTGCTGAATCAGCAATGCTTCCCAGGGGAGGTGCATTTTGCAAAGGCTCCAAAAAACGTAGAAGTGTGAGGATGCCCTTACAGATACTGCCACACAGATGTTTTGAGCTGTGTTACTCAAGAGCTGACCTTGGGAAAGCAATATTTTCCTGCTCCAGTGGATTTCTAGGGCTGTGGGCAATCTGCCCCCAGCTTGCCTTAAGAGCAGGGTCTGTGCCCACTGGGTTAGCCTGGGCAGCTCCCCTTGGATGCACCCAGCAGAGACAGAGATGTGGTTGGCACCAACCCTGCAGGCTTTGATTTACCAGCCTGAGGCAGTACCCATTTGCAGCTGGGAGAGGCCTTCAGCTGAGATGTGGAACAAGGGTTGAATTTACTCCTCTGTCCCCCAGCAAAGAGCTCTGTGCCATCCTCTCTGCCACATCTCCTGCCAGAAGTGAGCAAATGCACAGACACGACTGGTGTGCACCACTCCCATGAAAGGCAGTGGGAACTGAGAACCTAACTGTCCTTGCCGCCTTGGGAAATCTCTGTGTCGTCTCGTACCTTCATTATAGGTCAGCTGAGGGGAAAATAAAAAGTTAAAAGAAATTTACCAATTCCACTGAAATTGGCTCAAGTTTTCCATAAGTACCTCCTTTCTTGGCTATTCTTTATTTTACCCTGTGCACAGCCGAACCTCTTCTCAAAGCTCAGCAGGGATCCTAGGGCTGCCCTTGCAGGAGATGTGTGCAGGGTCAGGGGAACCAGCCTGTCCCAATGAAACAGGGAAGCTGAGGACTGGGCCCTGGAGAGCTCTCATTTCTGCTCTGTTTTAACACAGGTTGTCCTGGGATACTGACAGCATTTCTAATGTATGCAAAAAAAAAAAAAAAAACCAACAAAACCACAGGAGAAAACCCAGAAAAAAGCCTAGGCACAGAACAGAGCCCAACGACAAGCTTATTTGTCACTCTCTGCAGTGTAAGCCTTCTTTAGGACAGGATTCCTAAGCCATGGCTTGTAAAAAGCTGTTTGTTTTGTACTGACCTTCTCCTTTTATGTAACATGATAGGCATGCTTCGGGGGTACTGAATGCAGCTAAACATATGTCGTCAGCTGTGCGTTGCTGCCCCTTCTATTAAAATGGATTTTGGTAGCATATGTGGGAATAGGCTTGCCACAGACACTCAAGGGAAATGAAGGAATACAGGGCAATTAGCAAGAGCAATCCCCAGACCTCTCCCCTAAGCCTCCATAGGAAGTACAAAGACTTATCTCATGGGCATGGAAACAATTAAGGTCAACAAGTAATCGTGGAAAAGGAAACTTTAAAAACAAGAACATGGTAAATGACCTAGTAAACACCACTTTTGCCCCCCTCACAGACTTAGGATGCATTTCATCTGGGGTTCATATGCACAATCTAACTGGCTTTTGCCTCCCCAGCCCCCCTCACATAATGACTTCCCTTTGCAATTTCCTGGAGGAAGTTGCTGGAGTGATCTTTTAGTGATAAAAATAAGCCATAGTGATTCTTAATTTTCAGTCAAAGAATTCTCCTAATCTCCTAATTAAGGACGAAATGGCAGCAGTGTCCTTTAAAAAGCATCAATGGGACAACTGGCCTTTCCAGAAGAAAGCAGTTGTTCTGGAAGAGAGAAGCATCTTATGGATCATTTGGCCAGATGGATAATATCCCACATCTGATTCTTTTGCAGAGGTGCATGTGGAGGTGCATGCAGAAATGCTGCACTTGGTAAGAGAGTTCTTTCACAATTATTTTCTTTTTTACAGATCATTAGAGAGTAGACACTGTTGCATCCTTTCTCACAACTTTAGAAGCAGTAATTGAACACTGATGTGTCAGCCATAATTGGTAATCCATGCTCTGTCACTCATTTTCTCACTTCCCTCTCTAGCAGGCAGGAAAGAATTTCTGAGGGTTATGATGACACCAACGAGTTCTCCAGGGTTTTGTGTATTTGTTTTCATCAGTTATATTTAACATATGGTATTTGCACGTCCTCTTCACGAACACTTGAAAGCTGACCTGGAACGCAGCACTCAAGTGAGTGCTGTCAGCTTCTAGCTCCTGACTTACATATGTAACAAGCAGCATCATGTCAATCTAGAACACAGTTCTTTGCTCAGTCACTAAAGCTGCAATCCGATCTGGAAGCCTTCCCCCAGCATGTACAGAGGAGGGAAAAGAGAGGTTTGGGAACACCACCAGTTGTCCCAGAAATGAGGCACTCTAAGTGACACACAAAACCTGAGTTCAACTACATGTGATAGCAAAAGATCTTTACGATTAGCCAGACACAGCTTCTACAGTTCGTTGCCTGTATTTGTACACTGGCCAGACCAATAGGGCGGTCTGTGTCTAGTTGTATATTTTGTAGCTGAAGACAAAATACAATTCATAACAGAGTCTGGAACCCGAGTCCCTGTGTGACAACATGCCATGTTTATTTGCTCCTTTCTTTCTTTTATGATCTTCGCAATTTAGTGCAACCCTTAATATAGCAGTTTGAGCTGTGAGGAAAATGGAGATAAGATCGTACTGAACAAGTGTAATCATTTTGCAGTATGAGGTAAAAACCCTTTTAACTCTAGGTTTACTGAACTTGACTGCTATTAGTGCATCATCGGACTGAAAGGATGCAGTTAAGAAAAGGTAGGAAACTGGCTTTGTGCACGTATCTTCTGCTTCTTTGTTTGCCTGCTTACCACATCATAATCTCATCCTAAAAATCCATCCATTCAATGTCACAAATATATCTGAAGTCCTTGTCACTTGTTTCTACTGCAGGGTACTCACAAGATGCTTTTAGAGAAAGTACTCAAGCAGTAGGTAGCTGGAGGCTAAATCTGGCATACAGTGACTGTAACAAACTATGACATCTGTCACAGCTCCTCTTGGATAAACCTTTAATGATTGCTCTGACCAGAGAAGACGACATCTGAAGTCAGTAACTGAATAATGCTAATGATACTTCATAAACAGCACAGTTCAAATATAATGATGCATTTCTCTGAAGAAAGATGCTGAGAGGGGTCTGACTGGCAGATATTTACCCCCCTTCCTTTTTTCTGTCCATAAACATCCTTGTAAAGTGCTGCAGGCGGGGAGCTCTCATTTTATGCATCTCAAACTGCAGCAGAGACCAGTGTCTGACAGAGGGAATACATTTGTCAAACATGTCAATACAGATGATACAATTTCATCTATGTATTTTTGGCATCAGTCTGTATCTATTAAATAATGGCACATGGGTATCATCTGGTTGCATATGCAGTACTGCTTCAGCCTCAGCAGCAATAATTCCCATTATTACAAGTTTGTAAGTTCTCTGGGGCAAGGAATGTGCTTTCCTCTGCACTGGTATCAGTAATCAGTTGTATTTTTGGGTTTTGTGGATTACATCAGAGGAAATCAAGTATGCCAGGTGTACAGCCCCACAGACAGGTCAGGCCATCACCAGTGAGCTAACAGTCTGAAGAAGCAAGACACACAACAGAAATATCATCCCACACTCAGAGCTGATGTGTAGAGAGGTGACACATTTTGCCCAGGGTCACAGGGAGGGCTGTGTCAGAATGCAAACCCACATCCTCCAAGTCCTAGTCCAGTATCTCTGTTAGAAATTGTTTCTTAACTGCTATACTGAATATACTTGCAGTATTTTCTATGTGGCTTTGACTACTGCTGCTGCATCGGATGTGTCTGCAGCTGTTTAAGGAGCAAATATTTGAACCACAAATTCAGGGTTTTTTTTTGAAGATGTGACTGTTAATAACAGTTCCTTCGCTTTCCTAGTAACCATTCCCCATTAGCCACAGCAGAACCTCAGAAGTGGCCGATGACTGACAACTGTTACACAGGGCAGTATCCCTGTGTCACTTATTCACAAAACCTGTCATCACTTCTTGTCAGTAATCTTGAACTAGTTATGATTTAATTTATGCCTTGTGTGTCATAAGCCACCACTTAATTTTTTTCAAAGCAATCAAATGAACTCTTTTGTTGATCAGCCTCATTTCTTTGACAGATGCTGAAATTAGACTATTTTGAGAGCAGCTCTTACCATTCTGGCAAGTAAGTAGCATACCAGCACCACTGCTAGCAGCTTTCAACTCCAGGACTCTCGATATAATAGGAGCAACAATACAAAATTCCCTACAGTAAGGCAAGGGAAGTCTGACAGCATACAATTCACGCCAACATTAAGCTAATGACAGGGAATTTGTGACAACACAAGACTGGATTTTGAACTGTTGCTGAGCGTGCCAAGCTTTGCTTTAATTTAAGCGGATTCCTAATGCGAACTTTGCCCATGTGCTTTGGGCAAGATTCTCACCACACATCGTCTTCCCACAGTGACAGTCACTAATGTGTGCCCTGAAACACAGGTATGGAGCTTGACTCCTCACTATCAGCATCAAGACAAGGGAAGCGTGCTTCCCAAATGAAAAGGTCATTGCAAAATGTAAAGAGGGAACGTAGTATTGAGAAAGTCATTTTGTTGGAAGCTAATATTGGCTCCTCTTCCATCTGCACGGCACCACTGCCACAAGATATATCTCAAGGCCTAGAACGCTTCCAAATTTTCAGCATTTTGCTGAAAAGGGCCACCTGGGGAGTAAAGGCCATTCATGTAACTTAGTTTTACCTGTTGGTAGCTGCTAATGACAAGAACTGTATTTTCAGACTATTCTCCCATTATTGAGTACTACAGCAATACCAGGAGCTTCTAATCCAGCAGGAAAACACACTGTCCAAGGCTTCCAAGGAGTGAAACCCCCAACCAGTGAAACAAGACTGAGGAAAATCTTAAAGAGGAACAAAGGCAGAGATTTTAAGAAGCCACCTGAGCTGCCCATTATCACACAGGAAAACACCAGCACTTGCAGTGCAGTCTTTGGGAATCTCCTCAGGATTGCCACAGTCTTTCAGAGAGGGACCAAATGACCTCCAGAGGTCCCTTCCAGTCTCAAATGTTCTGTGATTCTGAGACCATTGGGTGACATCACACCAGATCCCTTCCCTCAGCTCTCACAGGTCCCTTCCGCCAGGTCCCATGGACTTCTGTATACACAGCTTGTTTAAATGTTCCCTAACCTGATCCACCTCAATCGGGAGAAAGTCTTCCTTGCTCAAGAACTTCCCTCTGTTCCCAGGACCTGGGGTTTCTGAAGGCAGGTCTTACCAGTAAGCACAGAGCCAAACAATTCATTGAGTTCCTTGGCATTTTTCATGCTTTTTGTCACCTGGTCCCCTTCCCATCCCTCTCCAGATTCAACTCCAGAAGAGCTTTGGCTTTCCTAACTCCATCCCTGCATGCTGGGACGATGCCTTGGTGAGTCCTCCTGGGTCACCTGTTCCAGCTCCCACCTCCCATATGCTTCCAAAGCCGAACAGAAGATTGCCATGCTATGAATACAGGAACAAAGTGTATTCATTCATCTGAATAAACTACTCTTGGCTTGGAATGCACCCCTTTGGTTACATGTATTCACAAACTGGGTTTGTTTTTCAAATACCTGACCTAATGCCAAAAGAGGCAACCCATAGAAGATACCATTTAAGGACTGTTCCAATTACAGCTGGGAGTGCCATAAAGCCATCACAGCAACAGCTGATCAGATCCCAGATGAAATTCACAGCTACAGAGCCCTCAACATTTGCCCTCACAGAGTTTGTAGCACCACACACTTCAAGTCAAATGTGGAGGGAACAAATACATCAACAGAGTCATCTTCCTGCCAATAACTTCCTGTAACTGGTGTCATTTGAAAAGCAGCTCCAAATTAAATCTGAGCTGATACCTCAGCACCAATTCTTACAACCCATGAACAACAGAAATTCAGCTCTGAATTTGGATGTGAACAACCCAGTTGGGCAGCCTCCCTGGAACAGGACAAACACCCCAAGTTTTCAAACGCAGGTGCATTGACTGTCTTGTACAACAGAGCAAAGGCAGAACCCAAGGTGTGCCATTTTCACATCACTGTAGGCTCAAAGAGCAGCAAGAGGAAACAGCGTTGTTAATCCTTTTCGTATAACACACAAATCAATGAGAGCTTCCTTTGCACTAGTCTCAAGAAAGGCAAAATAGTAGGCATATGCCTGGGACAGTATATGAAAGATCAGGCTCTCTGCTAGGTAAGAGAAATGTAAAGGCCATCTTCCTTCTCGGCTGTCATTCTCCCTTGGTATTAGCATTGCCAATCTATGTTTTATTTCAGCATCATTCTGTGCAAACTTATATTAATTTTATAACCACAAGCAAAGATTTAGATTTCTGTAATGACTGACCAGTAAATAGACGTATTAGTAGGAATTAATAGGAATTAGTTCAGAAGTAAAGGCAAAGGCTATGTTGTGAGTTCTAATTTGTTCTAGTAAGACTTAGACAAAACCAAACTAGAACCATTCTTGTGATTTTGCATTCATCAGAATCATTTGTAAGGGGGAAAAAAAATGCCTAATTTCAAACAGTCATGGTAAACTTTAGCGCAGATTAAAGTGTGCATAAATATTTGTAATCAGAACTTCTCCATGCTGAGCATAAACCAATAACAACATGATGATTACACACATAAGCACCCACATACGCACACATATATACTGTGACCACATTTATCCCTTTTGCTAAACTACTTCCTTGTAGGGTGAAAGGTCAGACTAATCAGACATAAATTAACTACAGCTGGAAAAAAAATTTAGAAAGAAAATGCTTAAAATAATTGCACTTCTTTTTATAACCACATGATTGCTTCTTTCAAAGCTCACCAGTTGGCATGCGTGCAAATGCAGCAGAGCTAACAGTTGACGAAAGGGAGAATTAGAGAGGAAGTATTCACTCAGTTAATCCAAATACATGCATGTACATACATGGAGACAGCAAATGCTCCTGGTTTGTTTAGTAAATAATTATGAATAGATAGCCATGAGATACCTTCACACATGTTAAAAAGAAAGCGACAGCCTGCTTTTTGTGCAGAAATAAATGAGAGGTTTTAAGTAAAATAATTTCCAGCACCACCCACTCGAACAACAATATTGTCATGGGTTCATTTTACCACTCCAAATGGCAATGCAAGTTTTTGCCTGTTTGGAAATGTAATGTCGAAGCAACTTCTTGTTTTAATTTAAGCAAGCAAAAGCTGCCAACTGTTTTTGCTTTCCAGCCAAGAAGAATTTATCTTACACATTTATTAAGTCGTCATCTAGTTAATTACAATCATTTTGTAAATAGTGTAATAGAATGAAGACAGCCATCCAGCGCTGTTAGGCTAAAACTGATATGAGATGCAAATGGGCCAGGCCTCAAAGCAGTGCAAAGTCACTGTCACTCCAGTGGTATCAGTGGAAATACCCAAGTTTATATCAGCAAAAGAAACAAACCTCCTACATTTCACCTGCCAGAGACTCAGTTACAAATACTGTGTTTTCTCCAGGCAGACCTTCCTCATTCAAACTCCTATCCATCTTCCAAACTGGTGTTCTCACTTAAAGCAGCTGTTCTTGGTGCTGTCTTACTTCTCCGCGGTGATTTGGGTAGAGAAAGAGAAATAAATCACGGGAGAAATAGAGCACAGCGGATAGAACCTCATTCATGGAGCACAAGTGTATAAAGAAAAGCTTGACTGACAAACACTTTCATTGTGCTTGGGCAAAACCTCCATGCCCAAAGCTTTGGATCTTAAAATAGTATGGAAGTTGGTGTGTGGTTTTCTGGGGGTTGGTTTGCTTGTTTGGTTGATTTTTTTAAAGCAGGCTGATAAGAAAAAGATAAGACATTTTTCTTTGGGGGAAGATACCTGATGCTATTGAGCAGATAATATCCTATTTCTCATTCTCCAGGTGACACTGCAATCATACTAAATTGATGAGATCAAGAATTATTCCCTCCATATTTTAACAGAAGAAAACAAGGAGGCCAAATTCTGGTCTTAAATGTAACTGTAAAGAAAGTTACTCCAAACTTTCAGCGAAGCAAAAACACTCACGGAGCAAACTCTGGCTCTCTGTCAACTTTCTGAAGGCTACTTTACATATAAAATGTTACACTGGATTAACAAAATTATGTGGTTTTAAAATAGATAATTAAAGCAATGCAGCTTTATGTGAAAGTACCCTTGAAATAAACTTAACCTAGTTTATAGGAGTTTAGCTGCACTGGTTAATTTACAACACAGCTGTAAATTGCAGTGAAAATGGTTGGCAGCAGCAGTCTTCAACATTCTTACTTATATCAGCACAATGGTTTACATGAGCTTAGTTTAAAAGAGCCTTAAACCACATCAATATCCATGCTGAGTCAAGCTTCTGCATCCTCCTCTCCTTGTTTTGTTAGTTTTTCTAGCCCATTTGTAAAAACATATAGCATAATTGGATAAATACAGGTCTATCATAAGAGAACAGCCAAAGCTAGGACATTTGGACACTGGCTGAAATGAAAATATTCTTTCCCTTGTCTACTCTGACATTCAAATACAGATAAAAGGGGATGTTAATGGAGAATCTTTGCTCCTTGTGTTATCTGAATGAGAGAAACTACATCTCAGCTTTCCTTTGCTTACTTTAGACAAAACCCACTTAATGACTTAAAGGGATTTGGGTCTGGTCGAGAGTCCACCGGGGCAGTTAAGTTCTATTTTTATCCCAAATAGTGATACAACTGTAATTTGCTATAGATAC
>JBCJKH010039163.1:0-11613 GCA_039877255.1 Loriculus beryllinus
CCTGATCATCCTCGTGGCCTCCTCTGGACTTGTTCCAACAGTTCCATGTCCTTTTGATGTTGAGGACACCAGAACTGTACACAATGCTCCAGGTGAGGTCTCACAAGAGCAGAGTAGAGGGGCATCATCTTTTGTGACCTAAAGTTACCAAACTTGTCTGCATCCACTGACCCCAAATATTACTGGGGGGGGGAGAGAGAGAGAGAATGTGTGCAGACCTGTTTTTAAAGAAGCCAACTAAAACTGTTAGAGAAGGCTTTGACCCTTCCCGAAAGGGTGCTGTAACTGCTTTAGGTTTTTCTCAGGTACTGGTAGTCACATCTTAAGCGTGGAAGAATGATCTTGTACATCTGACACTATAAAAACAAATAAACCCAGTTTTCTCTTAATTTCATGAGTGAATAATAGTGGTACTTATTCACTGAAGACTGACAGTGACATGTGTGTATCTTCTACAGTACCAGCAAGTAACCAGTAACCCCTTCTGGTTGGGGGGCTGGTGGGGGACAGGTTTGGGGTTGTCTTTTTGTGTGGGGTTGTGCTTTTGGAGGGGCACGAACAATTAATGATTTTGTTCTGAAATTGGGATTTAAAAGTTTACAGATGGTATGACCTACTTAGAGGCCATCAGCACTCAAAATGTCATCTTTCTGTTGGAGCACTTCTGAAGACAGTCTGTTCATCATCGGTTCCCTGCAGCTGGCGATCCCTTTTAGGAATACTTTTCTCAAAGTAAGGCTTGGTGTTGTACTTTTTTTTAGCAATGCTAGAGGTGACTCCAGGACCAATGCTTACATAAAGGAAGATTATTAAGAGATGTTCACACCGCCAGAAATGTCCACATCATGATATAAATATCTTGTGCTTCAACTGTTTTGATATACAAGGTAGACATTTGTATTTGTCATTGTAGACCATTTGTCAGGGCCATATGGGATGGCTAAATTAAGGTTCCCTTGAAGTTATACAATGATACCAGATGAAAAAAATATATAAAATGGTGTCCCAGTGGATGTATACAATGAACCATCATATTGCTCTTTTTTCTTGTTTGCCTGGTTGAGGTCTTTTTTTTTTTCTCCACTGTGATAACTTTGTGACACTATTGTATATAGGTGGGAAAATAGGTAGCTTACAAGTTTACTGTCTAGTTTGCTGGCTAAATTACAATGGGATGAGCTCTTTAATGGAACATGGAAACCGAGGGAAATGTTATGTAGAAGCTGAAAGGCAATTAATTTACCTGTAATTAATTGTATCTTGGTTATCTCTCGCACTCCCCCTTCAATTTTGTAAAGATAGCTTTGTTTCAGTTTACTTTCTGGTGTGTCTTTTGCCATCTGGAGTGCTTTTCAAAGAACTAACAGTTTTAACAAAACATTTCTAAAGAAAAAGTCCATCTCATCTTCCTCAAAGCACTGTCTGTGATTGTGCTGTAATTCCACCGCAGGAAGCTTAAAGCAAATATTATGGTGTCTTGTTATCAAGACAAATTATTTGCTTCCTTCATCTAAACGCTGGGGTGTTTTAGGGGAATGAATATGTATTTCAAAGAATGAGACAGCAAATAAGGCTGGAGGAGCACTTGGATGGTTGCCAGTGCTCACCTGTATTCCCAAAGCCACTTTTTTCCAGAGGGCACTGATGAGTTATGTCACCTCTGTGCTCACAGTATATCACTGAGCATGCAAGTGCTTATAAAAAAATTCTTAAACCAGGCAGAAGGTGAGCTTGGCAGCTGAACATCTGGTCCTGTTCACTTGTCAGTTTCTGACATACACTGGGAGGCGAAGGAGCTTTTGGAAAAGGAAGAAGAGGGAAATCATAGAATCGTTAGGGTTGGAAAGGACCTTAAGGTCATTTGGTTCCAACCCCTCTGCCATAAGCAGGGACACCCCACACTAAACCATGCCTCCCAAGGCTTCCTCCAACCTGGCCTTGAACACAGCCAGGGATGGAGCACTCACAATTTCCTTGGGCAACCCACTCCAGTGCCTCACCACCCTCACAGTAAATGAACAACAGCATGTAATACAGTAGTGCTAGTTGAACAACTTCTGGTTAAAAGGAATTAAGCAGGCACCCAATTTCTCTCAAGGATTATTAGCAGGGAAAAACATGATAGAAAAATCTGGTAATGAACCTTTTTGAATGCACACTTTTTACAAGCTCAAATCTTAGCAATTTCCAAGAGCTGGGAATGTGAAACTTGCCTTGAAATAGCTACAGCTTGATCCTGGCTGTTTAAAAACAGCCATGGTTTTAAACATGTGAGACATGATAAGAATTAAGCTGAAAAGAACAGACCCTACAGGTGTGAAGTTTCATAGCTTTACATAGGTTTTGTTTGGATTAACTTCTTAACTTCTTGAGAGCATGTTCAACCCTTAATTTCTCAAGCCAGTCCAAACTACTGGATCAGACTCAAAGGGAAACAAAGCATATTATCTGAATGGAAAGTGATACGATTGTTTTTTATACCAGATAATGTTAACAATAGAGGCTATATTTGCCTTTCACAGACTGTTAGCATAGTACTTGGAAATAATGATGGAATATGCATTCTTGAGGAATGACTTTTGCTCAAATTAATATAATAAAGAAACCATAATGATTGAGTATTGTATCTCAGTCTGCAGAAAGTGCCCAGTAGGAATTGAGAGTAGTTCCTAGGGGTAGTATGCTAAGAATTTGTGTATGTTGGCTAGAGCTGAAATAGAGTTGGAGAAGTGCTTGGGCTTGGAATACTTGTAACCATATGGAAGAATTATATGCAGAAAACCAAAGTTTGAATACATATCATGTGAGATAGCAGTTTACCACCTAAACATACAGACAGTGCTTACTGCAGGGGGGCCCTGGTTCATAACTGAAGCCTTCTAGTAGCTGTACTGGCAAAAATTAGTAGAAACACATCATCTGGAATGATATCTGTAGCATGTGTAGGTGTGTTTTCTGCATGTTGTGGCTAGCTTTTTTGTTCCAGTGCCCTTTCTGTTTCTACAAAATGGTCTTAAAAAGTAAATTCTTTGCCCTGTGGCTACAGGGCCACCTAAACAGATTCCCTACCCCTTCTCCAGTCTTTAAGCTAGTCAGTAAGAAAGGCAAGAAATTCTGCCTTGAACTGCTGGCTTGTTGTTTATGGCTCTTGATCTATGTACGCTTGTACCAACTGACTGGGATTTTGGGTAACATGCTTTAGTGTGAAGTGTCCCTGCGCGTGGCAAGGGGGTTGGAACTTCATGATCTTAAGGTCCTTTCCAACCCTAACTATTCTATGATTCTATGATTTAGTCAGTATTTCAGTATTGTTTGTATCTTGCAATGAATGCGGCTGCTGCCTTCTGTTCACCAGCACAATGGTCCTCCCTGGTGTAACGTAATTCACTGGTACACAGTAATATCATAACCACTTGAAAGGATCCTGAGGGGAAAATTGGTATCTCAGTATTGCAGTACAGCATCAGAAAATGTAAGAGAGAGGGAGTATCTATGTAACAATCTACTAAACCCCAAAGACTGCTTTACACTGTGCTTTGGAAAGCTGGTAATAAGTATTTAGAATCAAAACAGCATTTGATTAACTGAACACAAGTTTTAACTTCATTGAATTTTTTTTTTAATCCTTTCTGGATTTCTTAACCACTCATAACTCTGATGCTGGCTTTGTAGAAAAAAGGCTCACAGCAAGAGCCTCAGCCTTGCAACAACAGCAGTAATAAATATGTGAACATGCCCAGATCATCATCTTACTAAAACGTATTGTTCTGTGAATCCAGAGATGAACTCTGGAGACCTTATTGTGTTTGTGTTGCATGTGATTACGCCAGTGTGTGTCTGCCTGTGTAATCTGCTTGCCATTGTAGTCCTTGGCCCATTCTTCAAGTATCTTTCTCAAAAAGAGATCCTTAAATGGAAGTTAGCTGACCTAAATTGAAGGAGTACAAGCACCTTCACAGTGGCAGTTTTTAAGCCTTATTTTTAAAGGAAAATTCAGTTTATAAAGTAATAGTTTCTAGAGCATCAATATCTCATGAACAGTTGGTTATAAAGGGAATATGTGGAGAAGTAGGCAAAGCAGATGGCAAAACAGTAGTTTAAAGCAGCGTATATATGCCTATTTGGGAGTCATTGTTTCATGAAATGTATTGGTCTATTGACTGTAGTAAGTATTTTAGAAGTGTAACATGAGTTTTGATGATCTATCTTGTGTGTGCTCTACATTCCAGATTTAGCTGTTAAACCACTTGGATTCTGGAGGAAGTCAGATATAGCCATTTTAACCACCAGACTTTTAAGCACTAAGTTGTGGTTCAAAAGGTAGAGACTCAGGGGCTGAATCCTTAACCACTTATGGTTTATTCTAAAAAAAACCCCAAAACAACAAATAAACAATTCTAATGGCTTTAAAAAGAATTTAATTGCAAGATCCCCAACTGTACATGTTCCTGGTACTACTTCTGTCTCTGACCTGATTGACTCATTCTTACAAGATTATTTCTTTTCCATACAACTCATTGTGTCTCCTGAACTATTTTTTGTTTTACAGCATTACAGAATTGCTGACATCTTTTCTTGTTTCATTTTTGCAACAGTGAAACAGCTGCTACTTTCTTAGTTTAAGCACCTGCAGACAAGTTCATCAAATCTTATTACACGGAGCAGAGAACCAGTGAATTGTGAATGTTAGCTCCCATACTGAGATTTCCCTTCTTCTGACGCAAAGCAGCAATGTGTTTCGTTACTGAACCTTACCCAAATATTCTCAAGGATGTGGCTTCTAACACATCTCTTCTGTTGAAAAGCTGTAATGATTGCCAAGTTAACATTTATGCTTGATTTAAAAATAAATAAAGCACAGAGTTACTCTATGTTTATTCCTGTTTCCTGTGTAACTTCCCCATGTTGTTAGTCTCATGTTTTCTGATCTGAATACCCATATGTTATTTTGCTTGTGTAGCCTTTAATGGAATGAAGACTATAGTGGTTTGTTGGTCTGGGTGGCTTTTTTGGTGGGTTTTCTGTGGTGTTGGTTTTCTTGTTTGTTTTTGTCTTCTTCATCCCTCTAGAGGAAAACTTGGCATCTATTATACTGACCTATTGTTCTTAGCTCTACCTTCCGGAGGATTTCTTCTAATTACCCCTCTCTCTTAAGCATGCCAAACATCATCTGTTTGTTCTAGGTCCTCTTGCTATCAGCCTTAATTGAATTGAAGGAATGACTTCAGTCTTGTTCAAATGTGCTGGAAGGTGCTTCTATAAAACTTGATATTAAAGGACTAACTTATCTATTAAAGGCCTGTAGAATTAAGGCTAAATATACGGAAATGTACTGTAAACTACAATGTTGATTAAAAGTAATAGTCATCAAACATGACTGTTAGCTGCTTCTGGCAAGAAGAGACTATTGAGCAAACTTGGCAGTGTCAGAGATCATGTGTGAATGAAAATGGGATGAGCTAATTTGGCAATTGTATTTGGATTATTAGGAAAGATCTGCCAAATTCTTTTGGCCAGGAGAAAAGTGAGCATCATGTTTTCATCTCGTATTAGCAAATAATCTGGTCTGTAGTCTGGAGCAGAAAAGTTAGAAAGCTAACTTTAGTGTTGCTTATCACTCATAGGATGCAGTCCTAAAATTCAAGGTTTGAGTGAAATTTGCTCAAGTGAAAACACCCCCAGCTATTGAAAACATCTCCTCAGTAACCCCAAATTCACAAAGCATTGCACAAGGCTTTTGCTGTATATTTGTATTTAAAGATAATCCTACTGGTTTTGGAAAGACTCTGACTTTTTTTCATGGACATGCTAGCTAGAATGAAGTCACAGTATGTCCCACAGGCAGCAAAAGTTCAATGGAGAAAGCCTGTGTAAAGCCCTTTTTTGAAAAACTCTATTTCTTGCATCCTTTGAATATTAGTATAGAAGTAAATTCTAGGTCAGCATCTTCTTGAGAGAGGACTTCAGAGGTTTTTTTAATATTCATGTATTTCAGAGGTCTCACCTCCATCAGTAGGGAACGTAAGGTGAAAATAGCTTTGATTATTACGCTGCTGAAAATGAGATGTTTGTGTGCAGCTGGTCAAATTACCTATCTTACCTGCTACTTAGGATCTGTTTGCCATGCACAGTTCTGGTTAGTTAGCTACTCCTATATCTTTAGAAGCCAGAATTTAATACATACTCATACATACTCATCCTCTGCAGTGAAACTGCTTTGTAAAATGCTTAGATTAATCAAAAAGGGTTGAGAAGACCTACTGGGGAAAAACTGCTATGAACTTGAGAAGGGACTGAGGATGCACAGGCAATTGAGTTCCAGCTTAAAAGAGTAAGACTAACAATGGGAAGAGACATTCCTTCACTATAACAATGTAGTCACTTAGAGCATTTTAAAATTGTAGCATCTTGATGCTCTTCCTAGCATCTGGAAACATGATCCTTCAGTGAATGAATGACTTCACTGGTTCTGAATGAGCAGGGACTCCAGTTTCATAGGGTGTTTACTGGAACTGTGACCAATGCTGGTTGACACAGTAGGGAAGCAAACTAAATTTGTTTTCAGGGGATTTTTTATAAGTAATGTGTGTATCTGTAGGTATAAAAATGACACGAGTTCTTGAAAGTGTTTATCCTTTTCAAGTTGATTGGCAGTTACGGCAAAAGTCACTTATAACTCATAGGAGATTTCAGAGATCTTTATCTTGAATTGTGAGCCAGAATGCTTGTGTGGGTTTTGGGGGGTTGTGTCATGTTTCTTCTAGTTTCCCAACTCTCTGTGTTTCAGGGCTGATTTTACAGTTGATATAAACCAGTCTAGTACTACTGTCTGTTGTTCAGGGGAACATGACAGCTTGCACTGGGTACCTAGCATTGTCTTGTAAATCTGATAGTTCTACGATTTCCCTAAGTGCACAGGGCAGTGGTTTGCTGAATTGTTACACCTAATAGTGCAACTGGAAATCTGTTTGGATCACTGCTGCAGTGTGTGGTATGAGATGGGACAGCAGTGGCAAGGGACTTCAACTCCTGTAGCCTATTCTTTTGGTCTTTGGAAAAATGATGGCACTAAACATCAACATCCTGATGTTCTTCTTAAAATAAGCTGCAGCTGAAGCAGCTATAGGCTTGCACTGTTCCTGCAAGCTGTTTGCAGCCACTGATGAGTTGCTGTGGATTTTGATGTTTGGCATGACTGGGAGAGGGCTGGAAAATGGGCTTTTTTGTGAGAGCCCGACTAGTTTAAAACCCCATCCCCCATTTTCATAAGCTCCCTCTGAATTGCCATGGAGACAAGAAAAGTAGCAGAGGTTTGGGTCTTGTAAAACTGCAATCTATAAATATTTATTTGGTTAATGGCATATGCTTTGTGGATTGTCTCTCTGTTGGAATAAACTCCATGCTACATTGAACCTCTGCAAGCTGTGAATTCAAACCATTCCCCTCTTCTGTGCAACTAGGAAAAGGAAGCAAAACTTGAATTTAAAAATTTTATAATTAATTTATAAATTTATAAATTAATTCATAATATGTTCTCTTCCCTCCCTGAATTTCCCACACCATCTCATGTAGTAATCTTTCAGTGTTGGCACTGCAGAAAGCACTTAGGAGGCTGTTCAGTTTATGGGGAATTGTTGTGCTTTGAGTTCAGTTCCTTTAGAAAGGCTGACCTGAATAATCTCTTCCGTTCTTGTTTTATGCACTTAATTTTTATTCCCTGCTTTCTCCTCTACAGGCTCTTCCAGGTTTGTGTTTTCAAGGCTGACTGTCCTTGGGGCTCTGCTCTGAAATGAATTATTAACATTATCTTAAACTCTTAGGGCTACTACTGGTAGCTTTAGGTAACTGGCTCTGAAAACTTCAGTCTCTTACTACTTTCAAGATTATTTTCTTTCTGCTTAACTTGAAAGTTAAAAATGAAGGCACCATCTACTGCTGTGCTGGCCCTCCAGATTGCACTGAACAGGACACACAAAGCAGAGGATTAACTCATTCTTAGGATGGCATTATGAATTAAAACCTCGTTGCTAGTCTGCTCTGTAGTTGAAGCATTTAACACAGAAACTTCTTTCCTTTGTGGGATTGCAAGCTCCTCAGATCATCCAACACCAGCTTTAAATACAGGTAAAAATCCTGCTCTTTTTAATTTCTGCCTAAGCTTCTTTTCCCCTGTTTAAAAACTCCTGGTAGGATGACAATGTAGTTCTGCATTCTGTTTCTCAAGTGTGCTCCATTATGAAGACAGTTAGTGAAGCAAATTAAACCCTACTTTCTGTGACAGAAAAATGTAAAGGTCTGTTTTTACTTTTATGCTACATCTAAGCAAAATAGTACTCCTTTTTTTCTTTTTTTTTTTTTTGTATTAGGCTCTAGACTTCTGGACATGTAATAGGTAGTAAATCCACACACAGTTGTTGTTAGCTTTCCAGCTCTGTTCAAATTCTTAGCCACCTTTTTTAAGTGGGAAAAGGAGGGGAAAACAGTGCTACAGAGATTTTGCCCAGTTGCCAAGGAGTGTATGTTGCAGTAGGCAAAAACTATTTGAACCTGAGCAGCTTGTTCATTTAAGCTCTTCTGGTTTAGTCCAAGTTTTGAGGGATTTTGGTTTGGTTGGTTTTTTTTCTGAAACAATCTATAACTTGTCAGTTTTCTCTGTCTGGAGGAGCCACCCTAGAGTATGCTTTAGGGTGAACCTTGCTTTATCTCAATGGAGTTCCTGCAGGCTGTATCTTAAAACTTGATTGCTTTCTTACTTGAGTGTCAGTAGATAATTTGATATTTTTTCTTTAAATTTAACTGCTTTTGCTCTTAATTTGAGATATTTTAGTAAAAGAGGAAAGGTGAAGAGGGAATCTGCTGACTTCCTAGCAAAACTTATATATCTTTTATAGGTATATAAGACAGTGTATGCCTTAGATATCTAACTGACCTGGATGCCAGCCTTATCAGCTTCAAATGTATAACTCTGCTCAGGAGAGCAAACGGAATGGAGGGTTACTCCATTGTGCAATGGCTCTGAGCCTGGGCTCGAAGGGAGAAAACGCCTTTGGGTTTTGGGGAAATATTTTTGGTTTCAGTGGGGGTGAGGGGAAGGTTTCGTGTGTGTCAGATAATCAGCTGTAGAGATGGAATTTGAATTCTGTAATAGCTGTTCTTCCAAAGGAGAAGCCAAACCAAATATTGGATTTGGCTCTTTTCTTCCCACCGCCTTACTCTTTCCTTGCTCCAAAAACCTGGTCCATTTCTCCACAAATTGAAAAAATGTCAGGATTTAGGAGGGGGCTTGTATAATCGAAGGGGAGGGAAAGCAGACAGGTATCTGTGCAAATTGTGGTTCATTACAAGGCTTTTAGTGAGGTTGTTAATAAATCTTCTTATGGAAAAGGCACTGCCTACAACGAAGTTAAGCTGTGCTACCCTACCAATGAGCTTTTATTCCCTGTAGTCCCCTGTTCTTTGAACCTTCTGAGTATCTAAAAGCCTGCTGCTTCTGCTGTATCTCTCATTCCCTAGAGTCAAGACCAAGATACTGCATTTTGAGTACTGTCTAAAGAATACAATAATTAGCCATTTATTTCCCCCTGATGCTTGAAACATTGCTAGCACATATACACTAGAACTTATTTGTAGTGCGAGAAAACCAGCACTGCATCTGCTTGTATTGAGGAACCATTTTCCTTATAGTTGTAAGGACTATAAACTGAGCTTTGTTAAAAGCAGTTTCTTCAAGCTGCTAGAAAAACTTCCCTTGTTTGCCACTGACATAGAGACAGCACATGTGTACGTAGTGTAGGATCCCTAGGTTTTCTTCCTTGATTAGAAACATATGCAAGGGCTATGTCCTAACTAGCCAGTAGGAGTGTTAAAAATTATGCCACGTATTTCACAGCATGTTAAGCTACTCTGAAGAGTTGTATGTGTGTGTTACCACCAGTCTGACAGTTGCAGCAGTTCTGGGGTCTGAATAACTAGAATTTGCTGTGTTTTATTCTAGCAGTTTCCAAAGCACAAGAGAAGCACTGCTGACAGCTACCATCCAAGTGAAGGGGTG
Organism: Loriculus beryllinus; assembly: GCA_039877255.1. Lineage (NCBI taxonomy): Eukaryota > Metazoa > Chordata > Aves > Psittaciformes > Psittacidae > Loriculus > Loriculus beryllinus. The sequence continues at coordinate 10,052 of JBCJKH010039163.1, forward strand.
GCTAAGAAGCTCTTTAAGTTCCTTTTGTATTCTAGATCCCTTTAGCTGCTCAGACAGAAAATGTGCCTTCTTTCAAGTTATTGTCCTTTATGTGGTCACACCATGCTGATTAAAATACAAACTTGTTTTCCATATCTGACCTTAGATGGGATGCTTATTTGCACCCTGCAGACCCCCCCTTCAGTTTGCTCCTTTGTTTTCTGTGGCTGAAGATCTACAGTGCTGGGAATTTTTGTGAATTGGATAAACTGTCTCCCAAGTAAATCCTGTTCTATAAATATTATTTAAGATTCAAGAAATTAAGTAACCCAAGATAACTGAAAGACTGAAGTTGAGCTTCTTAACTTCGTGTGTGTGTCCCCCCCCCCATGGTGTGGGATAACTTCTTCCATCCTTTGTCCAAAATTTGTAGTCTTAATAACATATTCATGTTTTTTACTGAATGAAGCTGGATTTACTCCAGTTGTTTTAGGCTACATTTGGTGTTTAAATCATCAGTTTCAGAGATTGCTTGCGGACTCTGGCCAACACAGGAGACCCCTGCAGAGGCTGTGAATACTTCTGATTTCTCTCCAGTGTATTTACTGGAGGTTAGCATTCACCAGGCAGAACTGATGGAAGATGAAGTCTGCTTAGATGCTGACAGCAGCATGGCTGTGTGGAGTGGTGGGTCTGAGCCCTGGCTGCCTATTTTTAAGTGTCTGAGTTATCATAGTCTAGCCTGCCAACACCACCATGAGCAGGGTTGGTAGCCTTTCAGTTGTACCAACTGCATCTTAGACTACCAAGAAGAATGTGAGTTGTGTGATTGTAACAGAACTCTGTGCTGTTTGAGTACCTCAGGGTAGTAGTTACATAGCTGAGAAGTCTGCATCAGCATCCAGGCATGTTCCTGATGGCTTATCCTGAAGTGGTCACATGTCTGAAAGATGCTAATACCAAACAGATGTCTGCTTTCCTATTTCCTTTCAAGCATTTCAGAAAGAGAACTGGCTTCATTATTGCTTTATTCTTGGGACGTCCAACTTCCTAAATCTACAGTATTCTCTGAAGTCCTTTGTTAACCTTTGCTATAGGCCACCTGCTATTTAGAACTTGGCAAAACAAATACTGCAAGCTGGCTTCTTTTCTTGTACTTATAACTTTGTTTTGATTCTGTTCTCATGTAATTTCCTCCAGGAAAACTATTTCCTTTGATTTGGTTTGACTAATATGTTTTTCCTTAATGATTCCTCCAGCTAGTAGTATCATTTTACAGCTGTGTGAGTGATTATCAAATGGAAAGTGTGCATTTCTGGGGTTTGCTTCTGAACAAATAAGGTTGCTGACACACCATAGGGGATTCTTTTGATCTGTATAAAAATATATTATTAAAAAAAAGTTCATTGGTACAGTAATATGTCATCTTTTCACTCTTGCCCTTTATATGGTGAACTGAAACCTAAAGTTTAAATCTTGGATTCAGAGTAGCTGGCAGAGACATTTATAGAATCATAGAATCGTTAGGGTTGGAAAGGACCTTAAGATCATCAAGTTCCAACCCCCCGCCATAAGCAGGGACA